>SSNR01000020.1:1739096-1754630 GCA_006937965.1 Callopanchax toddi | reverse complement strand
GGTGTATCAGAGGTGTGGACTCGAGTCACATGACTTGGACTCGAGTCTTAATTTTAATGACTTCTTACTCAACATGGTTAAATCTAGAAAGACTCGTGACTCGACTCAGACTTTAACACCAATGACTTGTGTCTGTTCACCTGAACATATTTGATATTTAAACACTGAACAGGGCTCTAGATGTCACCAATTTTGTTGCAAACGTGACCTAATTTCTCACTGGTGCGACTCAAAAAATCTCGCACCGGTGCACATAATAGATCAGGGCTACTCGAATGCAGATCTTAAAGGACCACATCGACAAACTGCATGGACGATACTGCACCGACTTGCAATCTCCCTCAAATGACAAAGTTCAAAATTCTTATCAATGTTAAAATTATTCCAAGATTGTGTATGTAAGACAAGAGAGACATTTATTGTTTTTATGTTCAGTGTCAGCTGTGACAAAGTTGATGTGCAGGTAATAAGTGCAATAAATATTTATACTGGAACAAATCGTGAGAGAATCGTCATCTCAATTCTAAGTAAAAAAATGGTGATTCTTATTTTATCCAGAATCGTGCAGCTCTACATTTAGACATGAAATGTTCAGGTTGAGACGTTCATGAGAAACATGAAGGTAAAACATCTGAACTGATCTTAGAATGTTTTATGTTTCAGTTTCAGCTCATGAGAGAGATTTCTAAAAATCGTTTATTAAACTGTCATTTAATTATAGTTGGTCAGAAGACTCAAATATAACTTGACATTTAAAGTTAAGGACTTGGACCTGACTTGGGACTTCCACATCTTTGACTTTGGCCTCAACTTGGACTTGGTTGTGTTTACCTGCGACTTGACTCGAGACTTGACTGGAAAGACTTGAGACTGACTTGCAAACCAGAGACTTGGTCACACCTCTGGGGTGTATTTCTCTGAACTAAGCCATTCAGGAAACTACCAACAAAAAGTCTATTAATTGAGAACTTTTACACAGAAACACACACCCAACTGTTTATTCCTGATCTTCAGGCATCTGCTCCGTTTTGTTTGAGACTCGTATGGGCTGCATGAATGAGAGGATACCAGAGGAGACGCAAAAGTTTATCTTCTCCGTTGGGGAAATGTTCCGGCTCTCTCCCATCATCGTCCTCTTCCCCAAGTCCGTTTGGCCCTACCTGCCTTTTTGGAAACAGTTTGTTGCAACCTGGGATCATCTCTTCAAAGTAGGTGAGCAGCCCTGCATGCTTAATGAGCAGCACCACGTTTCAGTCTGTGCTTTCTACAAAGGGTTATATATTAAATGTGTTGTCAGATAAAAATTTAATCTAAAACTGAAAATCTAATTTTGCTTGTTATTTTGAAGAAACGGAATAATCTAATTTGGCTTTTTGTTTAGATTTTTTGTCAAATTGTTTATCTTTATGTTAAATATATTTAATTCTGTAGATAAAATAAAGGTTCAAGTCAATAATCTGAAACTGGAAAAATGTAAAGGAAACAAAATATACATGTATGGGCTGTTGATTATTGGTTTAAGCAAGTAATTGCCAACAAATTAATGTATAAACCTAAAATGATTAAAACTACTTTTTGTGCTGATATTTAAAGTATTACTATTACTTCAAACTAATTCCTGCATCAAACAAATGAGTTGACTCCTCTGTTTCCAGAGTTTAGCTTCCATGGCCATTTTCCCAGTTCCATTATCAAATCATTTCAAGGTTAATAGACTCTTATGACTCCATCGTGAGACAAAGTCCACCAGTCGTGTCTCTGACCTTAACCCACATCTGAGCAGTAACGTCTCTTTGTCACCATCTAGTGGGATAGAGTCAGATCTGTCTCCTGAGATAAATCTGTTGTGTCTCTCAGCCGAGGAGTTGGTCAATAAAAAGATGGAGGAGCTCCAGAAGAACGTGGACCTGAATAAGGACACGGAGGGAGCGTACCTCACACACCTGCTGCTCAGTGACCAGATGACGGTCACGGAGATCCTGGGCAGCATCACTGAGCTCCTGTTGGCAGGAGTGGACACGGTGAGTGTTTCCAGCATTTAGACAGCCCCACTATCAGCCCACTGAGTTGTATTTGTTCAGTGAAGTAGAGTTCACCTACTAAAGGACTGATGTAAAGGGTGTTGCTGGCATCTTAAAACAGCTTCAATCTACAAAATTACATAACATGTAAATGTATATAGTTTTTTTTTTGGTAAACATATTTAGAAAATCCTGACAGACTTGACCTGAGTCCTGGATTCACAGGAAGGACGACGATCTGCTGCTGATATTTAAACCTGTATAACTTTAAAAGGAAACTGACTGACAACAGAATAAAGGTTTAAAATAACATTTAGCTGTTTTAAGGTGGCAGCAAACTCTTAGTCAGATGGACTCACTCTTATTTCTTTAGTCTGTTCAGGAACATAACTATCTACAAGTAATCATTTATTATAATAACCTTTAAATAGAAACATTAAATACCCATATAACAAGTATGTTGTACATTTTATTTTGTTAGGATGCAAAGAATCCTCTCAGTAAAATCCTAATTAGCACATTATTTCTAAGCATTTTTTGTTCAGGATATATGACATCATAAAGCTGATGAGTCTTCCAGTTTCATCTTAAAACAGATTCATCTGATTTATCTCTTCACTGAAGCCAACTTTCTTAAAAACTACACACCAAATAGTCCCATTGTGAATATATAAAACAGAACTTGCCTTACAGCTTTTCTGTCCTTTTATAATGTTTTGTGTGTGATGGTCTTCTTAAGCAGCATATCAGAGTAATACGTTTATCTCATAACACTTTATGTCACAGTTTTTGTTTTCCTTGCACAAATGTTTCAAAGTTTATCTGAGGTGTAACCCACTTGTGTTTAATCCTACAGAAACCAGTTCTCTGACATGTCAGAATCTTGTTTGTGTTTTTCCTCCTTGCAGACCTCCAACACTATCTCATGGTCTCTGTATCACTTGGCAAAGGAGCCTGAGATCCAGGAACAGTTGTACCAGGAGGTAATCAGTGTTTGCCCTGGAGATAAGGTGCCGACTAGCAGTGACATTTCTCACATGCCGTACCTGAAGGCCGTCATCAAAGAGACACTACGGTTAGAGGAATTCTGGCTTTTGATCGTTTTCTTTAAATTGTGCAAACAACACAAAATGAATACCAGGAATTCTGCATCCCAGGGCATAAAGACCTCTGAGCAACAGAATGTGAACTTCTGTTGGGCAATTCTAAATCTACCTGATTCACAAGAATTGTAGATGTGTTGCATAACAGTGCAACATGAAGATTTGCCTTCAGTTTAACTGGATAAAATAATCCAAATACAAATGTTTAAGGTGAACGCCAGTATTAGTTTATAGTTTAGTTTGATATATTTTGAAGAGCTTTGTAAATGATTAAATCAGCTAAACCTCAGAGTATGCACTGGTGTGATCAATAGATCATTTTTTTACTGAAAAATGAATGAAAATGTTGTTTTGAACGTTTTTGTCTCCAGGTTGTATCCTGTGGTGCCGGGAAATGCTCGAGTCACTGTTGAAAATGAGATCGCCGTCGGGGATTATGTCTTCCCAAAACAGGTGAGGAACAGGAAACAGATCCAACGTCTTTCCTCCATGTGGAAAACACTGATGTTTGAATAGAGCTGTTTTAGTTCAAACACACACACACGTTCAATACACACACCCCTCAGTAGGGACGGGAATCGAAAACCGGTTCTTAATGAGAACCGGTTCCCAGTGTTTCAATCCCTTGGAATCGTTTGCCATTTTTGCTAACGATTCTCTTATCGATTCCAGTCGGCGCAAAAAATAAAATAAAATAAATTCCAGTCGGTGCGACTACGTCACCACGAGTCACTAAACTCACGTTTGTCCACCGTGTAGATTAGAGCCATATCTTTGTAGATGTGCGTGGTAACAGCAGCAGTAACCTCCTCCTTCCTTCCATCCGACTCAGCTGGCAGCTACATGACATGCTGCAGGTAAAAACCTGATCAGTGTCTGGAGTTCATTCTGAGCGCTTACTCCAACACTCAACGCTGCTTTTGCAGCTTTTGCTCTTTGATTGTCTCTGTATTCTTCGACGTGGTTTTTGTGCAGGTGATAAAATATATTAGTGGCGTCGGAGTCCGTTGTTGGGACCGAGAGCCGGAAAACTTTACAAACAGCTGATGTCTGGTCCATGTCGGTCTTTTTATATTTAAACCACATCGATGAGACAGAAGTTGTCCCTCTTTTAGGTATAAGCTCCTCGGTTTGAGTTAGCTGGTTATCCTGTTGACCCTGGTCTAAAACGCGTCCACTACCGTCTGCCTCCATGTTTGTTTATGTGTTGCTGCGCGGTGCGTTCATGAACATCCCGTAAAGTGCATTATGCTGTAAAACTTCTATCGTGGCTTAAACGATAGAGCTTTTTATCTGACAGTAGACATTTTCTGTCGTCCAGATGAAATATTTCGTCATAACGCACAGCCCTACCTGTCTGAGAGCGTGTTCTCCAGCTGGAGACACAATAAGTCCAGAAAGATCAGGTATCCTTCCTGAAAAAGCAGATATGCTCATTTTTCTGCAGAAGAATTGTTAATTTTCCATAGTTGATGGTTGCAAAATTGCACAATTCCATTAAACTTGACTTGAGTTGTATTTGTTGCTGGCTGACGTAATTTTGTGTGTTCAGCTCAGATCCTTTTTAAAAAGAGAGTTGAAATGTTACATTCTTGTGGAATTGCACAGAATAATTTATGTTGTATTTTATGTTATTTCTACAAAATAATATTTTATTATTATTTTATACTTAGAAACTTTTTTTTCTGGGCACCCTGTGACCCTAGGCTCTGGTTTTCTTAAGACCTCACTGTTGGATGTATAAGGTCATCTTACTTCTAAACTTGTATCTGACTCAAAGATAAGATATAAACCAGCTTGAAGCTAATAGATCTGTTTGTTCTCTTTTTTCCCAAATGAGAATCGATAAGAGAATCGATAAAGAATTGAATCGTTATAAAGAATCGAAAATGGAATTGGAATCGTAAAAATCTTATCAATTCCCATCCCTACCCCTCAGTGGTAACTTAGTGGAACAAGAGCAAACAAACCTTCAGATTTCATTTGTGCTCCTCCTTATTTTTGATTTAAATTCTATTTGTGTTTATTCTCATGTTTATTCCACCTCCAAACATCCAGGAGCTCATCTGACTCCATTAATGACCTGATAGATTTATAGGCTTCAGATTCTGCAGTCATTAATAGATGACTTGTTGTCGTTTTCTTCACTTTTTAAAGGCATACTATGAAGTTTTGCTTGTTTTTGCTCCCCCTAGTGTCCGTTTTAAATCACTGTCGTAAAAATGTTAGCACCATTGTTTAAGCTCAGAAACAGCTAAATCTACCTGTTGAAATATCTCCTCAGCCTTCAATGCGTTCTACTGGAGCGGTTATTTACTCCTTCAAAGAAGTCAGCTGTGTTCAAGCAGGGAGAGATTAAAAAAAGCAGGAATCATGAGCTAAAAACACTCTGGCACTAGCATAACAGCTAGCCACTTTGGGTTATCCTAACCCTCACCAGATACATGATTTTGTGAGACTTCAGGGCACCGGACCGGAGACTGAGAAGTTGCAAACGTAGTATTCTGGAACTAAGCAGCAGATGGGGCAAAGTGACTTTTCATTAACCTGTAAAGGGTCAGATTAGCACAGACTGACTCAAGAAAAAGATTTTAAAATATGAAAAAGTTACATAGTGTGCCTTTAAAGGTGTTCCACAAATTTTAAAAAACTTTTTATTTGATTGAGAAGTTTTAGTTCTGAGTGACTTTTTGTGAGAATCTCTGTGCATAAATATAAAAAATGCAAAACCTGATGAATGCTAAAAAAGATAATATAATAAAAACACAACATGAGTTTAGAATTAGACAGGGAAGCACTAGAAGCAGTGACTTGGATTGGATTTGACTTTTTACTACTCCAGTGTATCCCTGCTCCTCTCGTAACACTGAACAACACATAGACGTCTGCATTGATCTGCGTTTAGGGTTTGAACTTTTGACCTCTGGCGCGTTAACTAAAGCTAATATTTCAATGGGGCTGCAGTAAATGTTAAACAATCCCTGTATCATTCGTTCTTTCCATTTTCAGTTGAAAACCAAAGGTATAAAAAAGGAAAAGGTGATTTTATTTTTTATTTGTTTTTGAAACGGATACAAAACAACAACAAAAAAGTCTTGTTTTTTATGTTGTCAATTCTAGTCTTGGATCAGAAATACAAAGTGAAAAATCAGGCCGTCAGAACGTATTTGATTCTATTATTTCATTTTATGTGACCAGGTGTTACATTGATATAAGTTCCCCAGTCTATATCCCACCAGTTAGGCAGCGTGCATAGAAAAGGTTTGTTTTAACTAGAAGAGCTGTGAATAATGTTTGTTAGAATTTCACCTTATTGCCACAAGAGGGCAGCAGCTGCCTTGTTCTGTCATCAGTCCTAAATTCCCCTACCTGTTTGTTGTTCCAAATATCTACTAACTTCATGGGCATAGATTTGGCATGGACAGAGGTGACGTGTTCCCCACCAATAATTCAATCCAAGGGTGCAGAAATAGCTCTGCATCCCCACCAATAATATGTGCAGCCAGTGGACCAGGTGCTGTGTCGCTGTGCTCGGAGTCCACGGACGGACCTGTGTCCAGAGTAAGGAGACATACCTGTCCTGGATCGACCAGCACAAGTCCCTTGTGGCCCGCGCCAAGTTGCTTACGCAGATGGCACCTTTGGGCCGGTCTGGACCGGGACCAAGACATATCGCTTTAATCTGCACTTCCTGTTTCAATGTACGCTCGACCCCCTCCTGAAATAAATGTTAAATAGTCCCTTTTTACTTGTTTCTCTGTGTCACTGTTATTTGAAGCTGTTTTGAACAGTTTGTGAGACAAATTTTCTCTAAATAGTCCTAAAGTCGAGCACAGTGGCACAGTTCTGTTGCCTCGCAGCAAGGAGGTTGTGGGTTCACATCTGACAACAGCCTCTCTGCATGTAGCGTGTTCTCCCCCTGCATGTGTGGGTTTTCTCCAGGTGCTCAAGTTTCCTCCCACAGTCCAAAGACATGCATGTTAGGTTAATTGGTGAGTTTAAATTGCCCCTAGGTGTGAATGTGGGTGTGTTGTGTTTGTCTCTGTGTTGTGTTTGTCTCTGTGTTGCGTTTGTCTCTGTGTTGTGTTTGTCTCTGTGTTGTGTTTGTCTCTGTGTTGTGTTTGTCTCTGTGTTGTGTTTGTCTCTGTGTTGTGTTTGTCTCTGTGTTGCGTTTGTCTCTGTTGTGTTTGTCTCTGTGTTGTGTTTGTCTCTGTTGTGTTTGTCTCTGTTGTGTTTGTCTCTGTGTTGTGTTTGTCTCTGTGTTGTGTTTGTCTCTGTGTTGTGTTTGTCTCTGTTGTGTTTGTCTCTGTTGTGTTTGTCTCTGTGTTGTGTTTGTCTCTGTTGTGTTTGTCTCTGTGTTGTGTTTGTCTCTGTGTTGTGTTTGTCTCTGTTGTGTTTGTCTCTGTTGTGTTTGTCTCTGTGTTGTGTTTGTCTCTGTGTTGTGTTTGTCTCTGTGTTGTGTTTGTCTCTGTGTTGTGTTTGTCTCTGTGTTGTGTTTGTCTCTGTGTTGCGTTTGTCTCTGTGTTGCGTTTGTCTCTGTGTTGTGTTTGTCTCTGTTGTGTTTGTCTCTGTGTTGTGTTTGTCTCTGTGTTGTGTTTGTCTCTGTGTTGTGTTTGTCTCTGTGTTGTGTTTGTCTCTGTGTTGTGTTTGTCTCTGTGTTGTGTTTGTCTCTGTGTGTGTTTGTCTCTGTGTTGTGTTTGTCTCTGTGTTGTGTTTGTCTCTGTTGTGTTTGTCTCTGTGTTGTGTTTGTCTCTGTGTTGTGTTTGTCTCTGTGTTGCGTTTGTCTCTGTGTTGTGTTTGTCTCTGTTGTGTTTGTCTCTGTGTTGTGTTTGTCTCTGTGTTGTGTTTGTCTCTGTGTTGTGTTTGTCTCTGTGTGTGTTTGTCTCTGTTGTGTTTGTCTCTGTGTTGTGTTTGTCTCTGTGTTGTGTTTGTCTCTGTGTTGTGTTTGTCTCTGTTGTGTTTGTCTCTGTTGTGTTTGTCTCTGTTGTGTTTGTCTCTTGTTGTGTTTGTCTCTGTTGTGTTTGTCTCTGTTGTGTTTGTCTCTGTGTTGCGTTTGTCTCTGTTGTGTTTGTCTCTGTTGTGTTTGTCTCTGTTGTGTTTGTCTCTGTTGTGTTTGTCTCTGTTGTGTTTGTCTCTGTGTTGCGTTTGTCTCTGTTGTGTTTGTCTCTGTGTTCTGCTGCGGTGGACTGGCGACATGTCCAGGGCGTCCCCCTTCTCTCGCCCTGTGACCACTGGAGTTAGGCACCAGCTCCTCATGACCCTCAGTGGAGGATGAAGCGATGTAGAAAATGGATGGATGGATAGTCTCAAGTCAAAGAAAGCTGCTAACTGTGGAGACACATTTCTGTCTTTCTCTCAGACGCTGTTCCACCTGTGCCACTATGCCGTGTCCTATGATGAGAACATTTTTCCTGAACCACACACCTTCCTGCCTCAGCGCTGGCTCAGAGGAGGGGACGATAAGTTCAAGCAGCACCCGTTTGGCTCGGTGCCGTTTGGCTTTGGAATCCGGGCGTGTTTAGGCCGACGGGTTGCCGAACTGGAGATGTATCTGCTGTTGTCCAGGGTGAGTGCACGCCTCACTCAGACTGTTGTAGCTCTGTGCAAACAAGACTGATGTTTTAACACAACATCACATCACTAATTACAGCTAATAGACAAATGAATATTTGAACCAACAGCAAGCTAAGAACTGGAGTCCAACCTGGACAAACTGATCTGAGGTGTATTTTTATTTGTCCCATTTATTTACATTATATCCACGATCCAGACTAAAAGGTTAACTAGTTGTTTTTTTACCTACACCTAGAGAGCAGTACTAACCTGTACTCACAGTGCCTAATTCTCATTAAGTTGAGTCATTTCAGCTCAAAACCTACGTTGAATCATAGTGAGACATGTCTGCACTCACATAGACACTCTTCTCTTGTTTTAGCTGATGAAACATTACGAAGTGAAGCCAGACCCTGCTGGAAGAAGCGTGAAGCCGATCACCAGAACCCTGCTGTGCCCCGCCACGCCGATCAACCTGCAGTTCCTGGACAGAAGAGCTGAGCAGGCAGAGCCCAGAGCGACAGCAGCAGCTCCTCTGTGAGCGCCTTTATATTCCTGACACGTCGCCCTCTTGTCACCAAGCACTTGTCTCTATGAGTTCTGCCACCTTTACTGAAGCATAAAACACAAGCTGCATGTTGTATTCACTGTTAAACTGTCTCTTTATGTAAATACAAGATTTGTTTCTCTCTAGTTGACAGTTTGTGAGCCTTAAACATGCAGTGTTGTGGATTCAGAAGTTCTTCAGACTCATAAGGTCTTCATCTGTTTCTTTAAAGAACATTTTAAGCTCTTAGATTGTTTTGTCTGTACCTTTTAAAGAGAAGGCCGTTTTTGATTAATTACCATGTCTTTGTGTATGTTGAATGTTTTTGTCTTTTTGTCCTTGAGAACCATCACAGTGATGCACTTAAGATGACAGAAGGATGGAGGTTCAGCAGGAATCTAAATGAATTTGACCAAAGCTGAAACAGCTGTGTTCTGTGAGGGAGGTGAAACACTATAAGTTGACTCCTAAATATTAACTTTGTAGTTTGTACTTTAGCTGTCTGTGGAAAATATTAACTTGTGGCCTTTGTGAGAATTGGTGTAGGTGGAGAAGGTTGAAAAGCTGGAAGTGAACTAAAGAAACATTAGATGAAGGAAATCACTTGAGATGATCACAGAACCTTGATGAAGTAAAAGTCTTACAGCTGAGTTCAGGACAGGCTTGTGTCATCGTTCAAGTCCACACTTAGGACAAGTAGCAGGATTCTAACCACTGGTACCAGCCTGGAGCAGACGTCAGGTTCCTTGACAAAATTATGATATTTTATTTCAAACCACAACCATCACTTTGTCAGAACAGTGCAGTTAAAATAAAGCCAAAAGCAATGAAGAAGCAGGAGGAAGTCTTAAGTATAAACTTAATGATCCATGTAAAAAGATCCAGGTTCAAGTCCCGGACGAGCCCCAATGCTATCAGGAAGAGCTCAGGAGGACATGTAGCGCACAAAGTCCAGACAACTTCAACACTGTGGCTCAAGAGGGAAGGATGGTTGTTCACTGATGATGAAATGGGCTGTTCAGTCCCAGGCCCCAGCAGGCCATCCTTAGGCAAGATACCGAACCCCAAGGGTTTCCCAAATGGCAGCCCCCCCCCTCAGGGATGGATCAGATGCAGAGAAATAAACCTCCCCTGTTTATTTACTGTAGGCTCATTTAAAGGCAGAAAGTAATACACAACAAAACATCTTTGGAAACACTGCCTGGAAAGCATTTCTGTCCAAATCCTGAAAACTGCTCTCATTCTGATAATACGAGTTTCACGATGTGGGCTGCTCAGAGTTCATTTGAACCGACAAAATAATTAATAGTAATTTTCTAAACAATTAATACAACTTTGTTTTTAAACCTTTGAACAAACCAGCTGTTCTTGTTGCTGTTTGTGGTGACGCAGAAAAGTTCTGTTTTCAAAATGTTCTCACTGAAGGTGTATATCTGTATATACTGATGTTAACTAAAACCATAATCCATGTGTCAGACGCCTCATTTATTATTGTCAATAGAAGCTGTAAATGGAAAAATAAAGTATCTTTGTTTGGATTCTTTTTAATGGTGGATTAATTCTTATTTTCTGTATTTGAAACAACAGGATGATACATTGAACAGTTTAACAAAAAAAACTTAATTTTTAAGAGTTTATATGAATAAATAAATATATATAAATATATAAATATATGAATAAAGCATGTTTTGGATTTGTTTTTCAAGTAAACAATTTAACTCTGCATCTGTCCCTGTGTTTGTATTTCCTGCACATATTAGAAAGGGACAAGTTGTTAAATCATTTTAAAACACAAACTTAAATAAAATCAAAAATTTAAAAATAAAATGGAGACAAACGGTTTAATTAAAGGGATTTTTCAGATTTTCTGTCATATTTTTGTTGATCTTGTTTGTTAATTTGTTAAAAGTTTAACAGTTAAAACAATTTGTTGGATTTTTTTGTCTGAACTCAATCACAAAAATGTTTCTTTTAGTATTTTTTTACAGTGTTTGTATTAGAAATATGTTTAAATCAAAAACACTTTGTAGAAGTACACTGAAATATCCTTAACCTGCTGACATCTCAGATATTTTAATCTTTAAAACAAACTTTCTAAATATCCTGTTATGACGCTTATAATAACATTGGACATACAGTTTGAAATATGCAGTTTTATGTTTTCTTTGTAAAACCAAATCTTGTCCTGATTCTTTCAAAAACTTTCAAATGGATAAAAATGTTTTGTTTATAGAAAGACGACTGTTTCAGTTTCAGTCCCTTGCTGCAGTCAGTTTAATTAGTTTAATGTTCAGATTCTGATATACAGCTACTATATGATGAATTCTGCAAACATTTTAAACAAATTGAAAATGTAGTTCAGTGTTAACTTGTTTTTATTTATATAATGACAATATGGGTCATTTAAGTTTTTATATAAGGGACTCAAATTATATTTCTAAAAGTTTTTAAAACTTTTTGTTTTCTGCAGTACACACACACACACACACACACACACACACACACACACACACACACACACACACACACACACACACACACACACACACACACACACACACACACACACACACACACTTCTGCACTGGCTTGAACTCTTGTCAGTTAATTTTCTGGTGAGTGCTGCCCTCTTGTGGACTACATTAGTACTACATTGTTTTTTCCACTAAGTAGAACTATTATCAATAAATAAAGAAGAAAAAAATCCAGTCTTCAGAGCTGTTGTGAGCCTGTGGGTCTCTGTGTGGCTGATCAGGTCATTCTACCTCCTGCAGCTGATTGCAATGTGGAACACCTGTGGACCTGAAGCAGCAGCATTCTAACACTCTCCCTCTGCTCTCCTCCTCAGGTATGCTGCCATATTTTTGTTTGACGAGTTTTAGCCTTATGACTTAACCTTTATTCATTTTACAGGCCAACAGGCATTAATTTTAGGTTTAATAAACTATATTTGATAAAGTTTTAGAATACAATTGAATAGAAAAGCCCTATATTGTCCCTCAGTGGGGAAATTCAGGTGCACCAGCAACAAAGTGGCACAGAAAAATCATGAACAAACAGATTCACACAAGGCTAAAATATATATATTTTTAAATAAAAAAATAAGAATAGACACTAACATATTTTACAGCATAAAAACAATGACAAAATATTACCATAGCATCATAAAACATAGTATTAAAATGATGTACAACCATTAAATGCCATATATTCTGAGGAGACCTGCTGAGGAGACTCAGGTCTTCTGGAGTGCAGGGGGCAGTCCTGAAGACCTTCTATGACTCTATGGTAGCATCAGCCATTTTCTATGGTGTAGTCAGTTGGAGCAGTGACTTATCTACAGCTGAGAGGAAACGGTTAGATAAGCTGACCAGGAAGGCTAGCTCTGTCTTAGGATGCCCCCTAGAGACAGTGCAGACAGTGGGAGACAGAAGAACTCTAGCCAAAATAACATCAGTGTTAGACAACGTCTCCATCCCATGCATGATGCTGCTGGAGAACTGGAGAGCTCCTTCAGTGACAGGCTGCTGCATCCTGATGCAGGAAGGAGCATTATGAAGAACCTTCCTCCCAGCAGCTGTTAGACTGTAGAACCATCACTGCTCTCCACAAACTGCATGTTTACATCATTGCTGTATTTGCACAGTTTTTCAACGCACAAATAGATTTGCACATCCCTCATAACAATAACCCTGTTCAGTCTGATTCTTCTGTGACTGTATCTGAATTCATTTTAAAATGTTAGTTTTTACTTTTAAAGCCCTGTGTGGTCAGGTCCCTGATTATCTCTCAGACCTTTTAGAACCCTACAGTCCTCCTCGTAGTCTGCGGTCTGCTAGTCAGAAGCTGTTGATGGTTCCTAGATCACATTTTAAGTCCAGGGGAGATAAATCTTTTAAAGTGGTGGCTCCAAGATTATGGAACGCTTTACCTCCTCCTCTGCGTTGCCTGGATTCTGTTGATTCTTACAGTTGAAGACTCATTTCTTCAGGCTGGCTTTTAACTGATTTTAGGTTTTATCATGTTCTGCCTGACATCATAACTGCCTGACATAGTGGACAATTATGACAATAATACTGATAACAGTATAAAATTAAACTGGTCAGCATTCAGTGATAAGGATATCTTGGCATATACTAATAACACAGATCACTATCTAAATAATATTTTGTTGGCTAAAGAAGCTATTTTGTGTAAAGATGTCAATTGTAAAAACCTGCAACATAAAGGTGAACTCTGCTCTATGTATGATGACATAGTGGATGCTCTGTATGACAGTGGTAAACCATTTGATATCAAGTTTAAGAATAAGCAGAAATATAAAGTCAGGCCTGGCTGGAAAGAACATGTAGCTACATTTCAGGATGAAGCTCGTGCAGCTTTTAAACTTTGGGATATAACGGGCAGACCCAAGCAAGGTCCAGAGTTTGAATGGAAAAAGCGTGCGAATGCTAGATATAAGTATGCAGTTCGTTTTATATCAAAAAACGAGCAGATCATGAGGGCAGATTCCATGGCCAGGAAAATGATGTGTCATAATAGCAAAGAGTTTTGGAAAGATGTAAAAGCACTTAATAGCTGCAGATCATCTCTACCAGGTACTGTTGAAGGTGTCTCTGGGGCTGATAATATTGTAGAATTGTGGAGACAGCACTACCATGCTGTATTCAACTGTCTTAAAAGAGATACGTATGAGGATGATGCAGATATAGATGATGACCCTATAAGTATAATGACCCATGAGGTATACGTAGCTATTCACAAACTATCTGGTAACAAGGCTTGTGGTTTGGATCACATCAGTGCAGAGCATCTGAAATATGCTAATCCAAGACTAGCTCCTCTTTTAGCTCTTTGTTTTAATGGTTTTATGATTCATGGTATATTACCTGACTCAATGCTGGGAATTCTGCTGGTCCAGTTATTAAGGATAAAGCTGGGAAGGTGACCAGTGTGGATAATTATAGGCCGATTGCCCTAGCCAGTATTATATCCAAAGTTTTTGAAATAATTCTACTTGAAAAGATGAGTGTGTATATTAATTCCATGGATAATCAGTTTGGCTTTAAGCCAAAACATGGTACTGATATGTGTATATATGCACTAAAAGAAATTGTGAACTGTTATAGAAACAAAAATTCATCTGTTCTTATGTGCTTTCTTGATGCTTCTAAGGCCTTTGATCGAGTAAATCACAGGAAACTTTATGAAAAGTTAAAACAACGGGGGGTCCCTGGGAGTATTGTGAGGATCCTCACTTATTGGTATGACCATCAGATGATGCAGGTTAAATGGGGAGGCACCATCTCCACCCCCTTTGGAGTTAGCAATGGTGTTAGGCAGGGAGGAATCCTGTCTCCTGTATTATTGAATCTGTATATGGACGATCTGTCGGTGCAGTTGAGAGCCTGTAACACAGGATGTCTGGTGGGTCAAACTCTGATCAACCATCTTATGTCTGCAGATGATCTGGTGATATTCAGTCCAAGCAGTGCAGGTTTGCAGCAGCTACTGAATATGTGTAATGAATATGGGGCACAACATGATATTCAGTATAATGCTAGTAAAAGTGCTGTTGTGATCTGCAGAACAAAGCAGGATAAAAAGCTAAACTTCCCTCTATTTAAACTGTCCAATAAGGATCTTAAAGTCTGTGAAAAGGTGAAATACCTGGGCCACTGGATAAATGATCAAATGAGGGATGATGATGATATTCATAGGCAACGCTGTAAGCTCTATGCACAGGCCAACACGATAGCACGTAAGTTTGGTTTCTGTTCATCTCCAGTTAAGGTGACTCTGTTCAAAGCGTATTGCACATCAGTATACACTGCCCAGCTGTGGTCCTCATACAATAAAAGCAGCATGCAGAAGATGCAAGTTGCATACAATGATGCCCTACGAGTTGTTCTCAAAATACCCAGAGGGGGGAGTGCCAGCCAGATGTTTGTTATGCTGGTGTGTGCACTTTTAAAGCTCTGTTAAGAAAGTTAATGTTCACCTTTAGAGAACGACTGGATAGTTCTGCTAACAGTATAATCTCAGCAATCACTGATCCTGCTCTGAGTTGTTGTAGCTATTTATCCACTATAAGAAAGCACTGGTTGAAATGTTTGTATGAATATTCTCAGTCATGTGAATCGAGTTCATAGTAGGATTTTTATAGCAGTTTTATATTTTTTATAGGGTAAATGCCTTTTTATGTATTTTGTGTGTTTTGTTTTTTTAATCAACTATTTTATGTATTTTATTCTTTTAGTCTGATTTTATCTGTTTTTATTTCCTGTTTTTATTCCTGGTTTTTAGTATG
>SSNR01000020.1:1689323-1732840 GCA_006937965.1 Callopanchax toddi | reverse complement strand
GGGGGGGGGGGGGGGGGGGGGGGGGGTCTGTGCAGAACGCATCTCAGTGTTTGATCCATAAGTCAGCAGGTTTAACTCGGCTCTTATAAACTGATCACTGTGAGATAAAACGGGGTTCACGTCACGTGATCCTCATGCGCAAACTGAGTTCAAGTGTAAAAGTTAGATTTTTCCCTTTTTTAAGTTTGAAACCAGCTTCATGTTTTTAATGGCTGTAAAGTGGATTAAAATTCACCTCAGACTGAAGGACAAATACAAAGGAAAAGGAAAACAGGCTGTTTGTATGCAGGGGTGTCACTGGGTGTGTGTGTGTAGGGGAGTGTGTGTGTGTGTGTGTCTAGGGGTGTGTGGCTATATGAGGAGGTGTGGTAGGTTTTATGTTACTTTAAAAAAGGGACTCAAAAAATGTCAACTGAGAGATTTAAATGAATCCTAATTTTAGTTTGAACAGAATCCTTTCTGTCTCTGAAGCGGTTACATCATCACCAGTAGTGTGATTTCATTAGATTGTTATTCTGACTCCAGTGAGGCTGATCAATAAGAAGAGATGAATGAGACACTTTAGTTTGATTAACTTTACATTCATACTTGACATAATAAATGATGAAATGAACATTTCAAACTAAACATTGTGTTTGCATTTTTGTATGAAGAATTAGGAACTATTTCCTTCATGGCTGACTCGTGTCTTTGGGCTGCAAAGTTTGGTATGAAAACATCATGAATAACACTGATGTTGTGTCAAAAAATGAGCCACAAAAGTTTTTAAAAATTTAATAAATGAAGATTAAAAACAAATTAAAGTGACATTGTTTATTTAAAACCCCTGAAATCAGGTTCTGGCTTTTGGTTTTGGTGAACTCTCAAAGTTATCAGTGATTTTAAAGTTTTCTGGCTGCTTCTTTGAAACAGAAGAAACGTGTTTTATAGATTTGGCCATTAAAGTTTGTTCTCCCTCAAGCTGTTTTTTTTTTTAATCTCACTGGATGCTCTGTGAGAAAATGCAGTTAGAACTAATAGTGTCATTGTTTAGTTGTAGTGAAAACAATCAGTAAAAAGCAAGTCTTTTCATCAGAGAACGTGGGATTAGCTAATCTTTGACATTTCCAGATTAACAAATGACCTAATTTATAAATCAGCAAGCAGCTGCCGTCACAGCTTGTGTATAAACTGATATTGGCATCAGATCGTATGAAACTCAATTAGTAAAAGCTACTCAAAAAGTTACAGCAATAAGTAAAAACACACACAAGGTTTGTGTTTTCAGCATTCTTCATAAATAAATTAAATACTAAAAATAACAGAAAACAGTGAAATGAAGTAAAGGTAGTAGCTCCCCCTTGTGGTGGGTGAATGATATTGTAATTTAACTCAATAGTAACAGAAGCAGAGGATATATTTGACTTTAAACAGAGATGCTAATGTCATCTGTGACACTGATAAATGTGAGAATATATTTATAAATAAAAAAGGATCAAATCTTCACTTGTTTTAAGCAGCTAGCATTAGCATTGTAGCACAGTACACTGGAGTTTATGATTCCTTTATTCATTTTTATTATGTGGAAGCAAACTAGGCAGAAAATATTTGTAAAATTTTGCCAGTCAGTTCAGCTGACGGTGATCATATCAGAAACGTTGTTGAACTTCTACGTATTTCTACCTAATGATTAACCTGAACTTCATGACTAACAGAAAGAATGCATGAGTTACATCCTCGTTTCACGGCAGAAAGTTGATTATTTCTCTGTTAGAAACCATAGATTGAAGTGTTTTAACTCATTAAAGTAGAAAAGTGAATATTCTGTCATGTTAATGGCGTTCTTTGATCCTGCTATCAGACTGAACTCCATGTTGCTGTAAAACCTGTTGATTGACACCTTTTTCTCTTTTAGAAACTATGTGGAACCAATTACCCGCTCAGCATCTGCTTCATAGTAGTGAACGAGTTCTGCGAGCGCTTCTCCTACTATGGCATGAAAGGTAAAGAATACACCTGTTTCTGTGTTTTAGGATTTAATATTACAGTGGTGGTTGAACGGCCAACCTGAAGAAACTACATTTCTCTTTTACACTTTGACCTAGAAAACAAAGCATTGATGATGATGATGATGATGATGTTAAATTTGGTAAAATGATTAAAAATAAAATTAGACCAATAAATGGTTACATTAAACAACCTGAACCCCCTGTTTGTTAGTTTGTATTCATCCATAATAAACAGAAACTTGAAGTAGTTTTAGGAGAAATGTGAAGCTCAGCTTCAGCAGTTTTATTTATTCACCTAAAGCTAAAATAAACCAGGAAGTGGTGAAAGGAAACAGGAACAAAACTAAGTAGATTATTGTGAAATTATTGAAAACCCAGCAAACCATACCCACCAGTTGATTTAGTGAGGATTGCTTGCAGAACCTTTAACAACACAGCTGATGAGTCCAGCCTGACCTGCTGTAGCTCCTCACTAGTTCAGTTTATTAGATTGAGACAATCTAATCTTTAGGACTCTAATCATCCAGAGTTCTGATGAGAGGACTGAGAGATGCACATGTTACTGTCACAGCCTGAGGTCCTGTGATGTTTTATAAAAGTCTAGTTTGTGTACTCAGGTTGTTGCATCCTGGTGTTCTGTAAAAACCCTCGTATCCACCTGCACTCTTCATTAAAAAGATTCTCACACTGAGATTGGACATGCTACGGTGTATTCTGGTCCCTGTCCTCAGAGACGTGACTCGTGTTCGTGTGTTTGCTCACAGCGGTGTTGACGCTGTACTTCCTCCGCTACCTGAAATGGGACAAAGACCTGTCCACTGCTATCTATCACACCTTCAGTGGCCTCTGCTACTTCACTCCCATCCTGGGAGCGCTCATCGCTGATTCCTGGCTTGGAAAATTCAAGTGAGTAGAAATGGACTGAGGGGGGTTTTCATACGTATGTGCATAGGATGTGTGGAACTTTGTATGTTATTAAAAAACAAACTGTGTTCCAGTCAACACCATTCATCAATGCATCATTATCCAATAATGCGTGTGTGAATAACTACTGACTAGGGTAGTGTGACTCTGCATAGACATAATGGCTGTGTGCTTCTAACAGAACCATCATCTACCTGTCCATTGTGTACGTGATCGGCCATGTAGTCAAGTCAGTGGGAGCCATTTCCACAGTGGGAAACAAGGACGTGCACATGTGAGTTACTGCGTTGTCATTGTTTTTGTCAGTCTGAGGCTGTTAAGAGGTTGATGAATATCTTCTGATTTTTCTTAGATGTGGATACATTTGTCAGTAGTCTTCCATTTAACTCTGATCTGACTGACTTTGGTTAGTGATTCAGGTGAATGTTTTCCTCCAGTATGCCTGGTTAGTCTTGAGATTTCATTAGACCATGAAAAGGTTCAAGACACTGATCCAGGTACAGCAAAGCAGGTTCAGATCAGAATCGAGCCCTGTGCATAGGTTTGGTCTTGTTTTATTTGACAGCTTTCTTTTCCTTAGAACAGCTGATGTGATTTGCCAAAAATTCTATTTTTGTCTTGTGTGTCTAAAGGGTTTTCTCCCAGAAACTTTTGGATTGTTGACATGGTGAATTCCAACCTGGGGTTTAGTGTTTTTCTGTCGGTAGTGGAGCTCTCCTGGGTCTTCTTCCATGGAGCCCCTTATGGTTCATACTACGACAGATGGAGACACCTTGGAGTTCAGCTTGTTCTACCTTCTGTACTGTTGAATCCGACGAGGTCCCCCTGGCTGACCAGGTGTCACTCGTACCGGTTCTCCGTTTAAAGGGTCAGAATCTCCTAGGCCTGAAGGGTCTTACCTGTAGTAGGATACCTTGAGGAATATGTTTAATTTGGTGAGGGGAGGAGACACGCCTAGATCTATCTGCCTTACATTCGAGAGTCACCCTGTCTTCATCCAGACCCCCTCAACTTCTCCGTAGCCAATGAAGAAGCCTGAGGGCCTCGGCCACTCCCGTTATGGCAGATCTCCTCCGTGATTCGGGCTCTTGTAATCGTCTAAGTAGCTTGGAAAAACAGCTCCTAGGAGAAGTGTCTTAGTTGGTCAAGGCAACCTATAAAAATCTTCAAAGGTTGATGTTCCAACATGAAACCTCTTGTTCTTTACCCTCCATGAAAGAACTCACACACAGAATGTCTACAATTTCACTTTATCTAGTTTTGGTAACTTATTTATCAAAGCATGTAGCAGGAGCAGGCCACACAGCAGAGGTTAAGAAGTCACTCATCCTGATCTTCCCTGTCCTCTGTCTGGGAGCCTTCCCATCATTTGAACTCTTTTTGGGTGCAGAAACTTGAACAGAACTCTTAATTGATGATCCAATCTTCAATTGCTTCCCTTGAATCTTTTTTGAAGTTGATGGAGAAAAGGAGCAGAACATCTCAATCAGAGATGGCTGCAACCTTTCTGTTTGACCAACCAGAGTCCCCCTCCTGGATCTGCCTTCACGGCTCGCTGTAACAGGAACCCTGACCAGGTGATAATCCCCAAAAACAAGGGACTTCTCCGCTGAGAAAAAGGAGAATCTTTGATGAACAAGGCCATTTCCAAAAACAAGTAATCCAACAAAAATGGGGTAATCTTTTCCAGTGGTTGAGTCCATGAATTATACATTTTTCTGTCAGTGTAGCTGTCGAACCGAATCTGGACGATCCATTTCCTTTTGACATTTAGCCTTCAGCTCTCAGTTACACCTTTCTAACACTTCATATTTTACTCCTTTAACCTTTAAACATCTCACATGATTCATTCAAACATCCTCATTGGAAAAAAACATATAAAGCTGATAACACATTTCAGCCACCATCTGATTACTTTAATGATCTTAATCCTGTCTGTCTGGTTCAGTGTTTATTCCTGACCTTCCTAATCTTTAGCTGAGTTGTGGGATGCCACAAGGAAGTGCCTTAGGACCATTGTTATTTTCTATTTTTATAAATCACTTACCACTAGTGATAAAACATGCTACCATTGCAAAGTATGCAGATGATTCCACAATTTATACTTCTGCATACACAAATATAGATCTCAACAGGATTCTGAATGAAGAATTTGAAGTAATAGATAGATGGATGACAAGAAACAAAATAGTTTTGAATAAAAAACCCTGAAAATCCAAGGTTAATGCTAATGATGGGTGACTCAAAAATAGAGCCAGTCACAGATGTTAAACTATGAGGGGTAATGGTAGATAGCCAAATGTCATGGAACAGTCACGTAGACCAGATATTGCAGAAAATGGGAAGAGGGATGACTGTAATAAGATACTGTAGGAAGTCTATGACTGGTCCAAGCTTTAGTACTGTCTTATTTAGATTATAGTTCTGTGCTCTGGTCGTGAACATCAATGCATAACTTGGCTAGATGACAGATAGCTCAGAATAAACAGCTCGTCTGCTTTACAATGCTCATACTGTACCCGTATACTGTAGGTGATGAACTCTCGTTTATCATGGTTAAGTGTGGAAAATAGAATGAAGTACTCACTGCTGTGCTTTACTAAGAGAGTAGTAGTGACTAAAGTATTTCTAAAAGATTTTTGTCCTTTTCAGATGTACACAGTCATTTCACGTCACTAGGAAGATTTGTCAGAATCAGAATCTTTTATTGTCATTGTAGCAATGAGACATTGAACAACGACATTAAGGTGCAACTTTTCAGTGCAAGAATAAAACACAGTCACTCTAAGATTAAAAAATAAAGTGTTGCCTCGGTGTAGAACTGCTTTGAAACAGAAAACAGTGAGTTACAGAGCAATGGTGGCTTGGAAGCGCTTTGTGATCTGTATCTTGAGAGGCGCTCTATAAATAAAGTTTTATTTACTTACTTTCAGAATGCATTACCAAATTTTCTAGTAATAGATGATAGTATGACCAGTTATAAAAAGAAGCTGTTCACGCAGCAGGAATAGTGTTGTTATTTTTGGAAGAGCAGATGATTTCTGAATGATGATGTTGTTTTGTCTAAAAATGTTAGTTTTTTCTTTTATAATTTGAGCAGGTGTTGATGGTGTGGTTGTCCTTTGTGTATTGTGAGAGTGATCTGAAATAAGTGTGTTGTTGTAAATATTGTGGGTGTTGGTGAGGGCTGGACCCCAGGAAGAAGAGCTGCTGTAGGAAGGAGCAGCTAATGGGGATCCATAAAAAATCAAATCATATCAAAGCTGGACTTTCTATTCCTCCTTTCAGCTTCAAGCTGTTTCCTGTTAAAGCCTTAGTTCCTCTTTTCAGCTAACACTGATCTGAATCATTCCAACTTTAATTGTTTGAATGATAAAGCTAAAGACCCTTGGTTATAATACCTTTAAACTTTTTACTGAATTGTTTTACTACCTTGAATCTGGTTCGTTATCTTAACTATAATGTCTTATTTTATCTTTGACTCTTGTCATACTAAACTCTTGTCTGTTCCTTATTTCTTGATCTTTGCTTTACTGCTCTTAATAAACCAAACTTCTTTTTTCTGTGATGCTTCTTGACATCTATTTTTGAGGTCTATGACTTGTGCCTGTTCATCTTTTTGCCTTTGACCTACATCTGTCTGTGTCTTTACCTTCTAGTAAAACCAGATTGAAAAGTCTCAAGGATGTCATTCCTAACCAAAAAGATATTTCATTTTCTCCACGAATTTAGAAAAAACTGAGTTTTAAGTCTAAAATCTGATAGAATGGTAGGATCCAACCGTTGACAGAATGGGGAAGGCACAGGTGTATTAACGAGGGCTGCATTCCATTCCTGCAGCTGGGCATGCTGGGTGTTCTGTAAAAATGCTAATAAGCAGAATGTCTTCCAAATGAAATGCTACCTGTGTTTTTTCACTCTTTCTGTCTGCCATGAAATAAACCCATACAAGGTCCAAAGATAAACCAACCTGCCCATACTGGTTTAGCATCATTTTTTAATAAAATACAACAAATCTTTTCTTTTCACAAGTTTATTTGTTCAGTCTGTCACTAAAAATTACTTTTCAGAAAGACTGAAGTTTGGTTTCATTAATCTGTGAGGAGACCAACAAGTTTATCCACGTCTGTAGATGTCTGGAACCAAGCTAACGAAAAGGCAGTTCATCTAGAAATACAATACATCAGTTTCAATGAATCAATAACTGTGTTCTGTCCATCATTAATTATCACTTTACCAGCAGTGTGTTTGTATTTCTGTTTCTCTCTCTCTCTCTGTGTGTGTGTGTGTGTGTGTGTGTGTGTGTGCGTTCTACAGAGCTCTGTCCATGTTAGGTCTGTTCCTCATCGCCCTCGGCACCGGGGGAATCAAACCCTGTGTAGCAGCTTTTGGAGGAGACCAGTTCGAGGAGGATCAAGTGAGAATCTACTCTTATTTTCTGTCATGAACCCAGTGTGAGCTGTGAGATGAGTCAGTCGCTCAGACACACTGTTACAGTAATAAATGCAGGATAATCACAAGTTTCTGTTTTGATGTTGCTTCCTACTCTTTCTGAACTTGACCTGGACTGATCCTAGATGATAATAATATGAAGAACATAATAAACAGCCTCATTATGCTCTTCAAGCTGCTGCCTGTGTCTTCCTCCTCCACTTCCTCATCAGTAAAAGGAAGGCCAGGCTTTCCTGTGAAGTTTGGAGAGACGTTCAGGTCTACAGCTGGAACATCTACCTATTTCCTGGATTTGTTTTTTATTGCCCAGAAACTAGCAACACTGATTTGTACATGTGTGAGAGGCAGGGATGTAACGGGATGATGTGATGGAGAGTAAAATGACCAGGACTGTTTATCTACTGGGAGGGAGGAGATCAGCTGAGGAACTGATGCAATGTCACAATCAGGAAAGAAAAACAGTCCAGTCATCACAAAGGAAAACTAATGAAACAAGACAGAAACCAGAACATGACAAACCCTGACAGTGACACACATCCCTTTATAAATGTTTAGTCTGGTCCAGACTCCAGCTGTCAGTCCTGATGGTCTCACATTGACTCGAGCCCAAACCATCATCCCTCCACTACCGTGCTGACAGCTGGTGAAGCTGTTGGTAGTGTTATGCTGTTTGGTTGGACCAGATTGGTCCTTCATAGAAAACAGAGGGGTTTTTTTTTGCAACCCTTCCAAACCAGCCATTTCTAGTAAAAGTGTGGGGTGGTGTGCAGTAAGCAGCAGGCAGCATCTGAAGAGTTGAGGATGAAACTAAACCTGGACACCCAGAACCAGGATGAACAAAGCCTTCTGAAACGCCTCAAAGTTCTCAAATTCAATAGAATTGGGATCAAAGCACCTCCTGATTATTTGTTGTTAACTTCCAGATGAAGGAAAGGCAGAAGTTCTTCTCCATCTTCTACATGGCTATCAATGCCGGCAGCCTCCTGTCCACTCTGATCACTCCCATACTGCGAGGTGAGAGTTCATAATGTCAACATGTGCTGCATGCCCAGTGTGGAGCGCTCTGTGTGACATCACAACTCTTCTCCAGGGGATGTGAAGTGTTTCGGGGACGACTGCTATGCTCTGGCCTTCGGCGTTCCTGCAGCTCTGATGATGGTGGCTTTAGGTGAAGTGAAAAGTCTCAACATGTATTCTTTGTTTTAATGTGGTGCTACTGGATATGAATGACTAATGATGTAATTACATGTCCCATCTAAACCAGCTCAGTGATGCTGTTCATCAGCTCAGACTCAGGTGTTTACAGACGTTACAGATTGTGCTCATCACAAAGTAGAAAACCTTTTAGAAATGTCTGAATGAGTCTGAGCTGATATTTTTGTTTTGATCAGGCTGTGGTGTTCATGCTGAGGCTGTGTTTTTACAAGCTGTGCCTCCCTTTGACTGAGACTCACCCTCATACGTCCTGACAGTCCGTTTTCTCTGCCTTTTAGTCCCTGTCACCCCTCATCTTTATGAGATTCATGCCTGACCGGCTGCACTTTGCTAAAAACAAACTATGATTTAATAATCAGGAAACCAGAGAGTTAGATCACAGGAAGGGTGAGACGGGACAAGTTCTCCTGTTTGAGCCTGAAGCATCGGATGTTAAAACAAAACAGTTTGAGCCACAAGAACAGAACAGCTCTCTTTTTAAAATGCTTTTAGATTCTGTTGTTTTTTTTATGCTGTGGAAATCTTAAAGTTATCATATGACTGCGTTCATCTTCCACAGCTGTGTTCATTTTTGGCAGCAGTCTTTACAAGAAGACTCCACCTCAGGGAAACATCTTGTTGCAAGTCTGCAACTGCATTGGTGTGAGTTCTCTCCCACGGCTCAGAGCAAACGCTTTATTCAGCTTTTTAAAATGAATTCAGTTTGCTTTATGTTTGATCTGCCCATTTTCTTTGTTTGAGTCTCATTACTGATTTGTTTGTTTGCAGTTTGCACTTAAAAACCGCTGGAAAAGCTCGAAGTCTGACCCTAAGAGGAAGCACTGGTTGGACTGGGCTGATGATAAATACTCGGTAAATCCTACTGTTCCTACCTTCAAGCAGAGACTTGTTTTTTCCCCTCAAAGACTAGTTTGTATCTTGATTTGTGAAGACATGAATTCAGTTATGTGTTCTTGTCCTAACAGAGGCGTCTGATTGAAGAGACTAAGATGGTTCTGCGGGTTCTGTTTCTGTACATCCCTCTGCCGATGTTCTGGGCTCTGTTTGATCAGCAGGTACAGGAACTCGATTACAGAAAACCTCAAACCCCTTCCAGCATTCTGGCATCTCATTGTTCTGAGATCGTTCTTATTTTTACAGTGAATCTGCTGGTTAAAAAATGTCCAGAAAAGTAAACACATTCACAGATTCCTTGAAAAGCCTGTCAGTTGTGAACCTAGTTTTTTATTGTTGTCCCTGCTGGTGAAGACTGAAGTCTACTGTGGTTGAAGCCACTTTACCAGCCACTGTTTTTCTTTATTGCAGGGTTCTCGCTGGACGCTTCAAGCCACAAGAATGAACCTGGCATTTGTAAGAATTTCCTTACAAATTAAAAAGCTGATATTTGCACTTTGATATCAGAGGGTGGAATCTGATTGTCCCAGCTGTCCTGTAAACTGATCTGTCCTCTGTTGGGCGTTGCTCCAGTGTCATTTTATTCTAGTAATGCTCTTGTTTATGACTGTGATGAATCACACACTCATCTGGTTTGGATGAGTTAACGTTTACATGTCTGTTCTGTCTTTGTCCTGTCTCGTCACAGGGAGAATCATTCACTCTTCAGCCTGACCAAATGCAGGTACTTTCTGCTCCCATCAGACAAAGTGGCTGGTAATCTCAGGAACCTGGTTTTCTGGAGCACCAATGAGAACTTTAGTTTTTCCCTCATTCACGTTGGAGAAAGTTGCCATGTAACCTGGATTGAATAGATTACAGACACTTTTGTAGGAAGACTACAATTGAATGAGGTTTAAAAGTAACAAAATAATTCAAATATCATGAGTGTACAGTGATAAGAAACTAAAAGATTTTAAAGGATGGTGTAAAGGAAGCAGATTAAGTACAAATAAAATGGGGCCAAGAACAGAACCTTGTGGAACACCATGCCTAAGAATGACTGGCATAGATTTAAAGGTGAATTCAGCAACATAAATAAATAGGAGGCTGATCAGAAGCGTAAATGCCTGCACAACGTCTCAGTGTCAGACGCTGATTTCAGATTCACTAAAACAGCAGACGCTCCTTCGTCTCTGTACATCAACACGCAGCCTTTTAATTAAATGATTAAATTAAAAATACATAACGAGCAGAAACCAACAAAATAAGAATCAAGACTTTAAAACCTCTGCTGATATTTGTACTTTTTCTGAATAATCACATTTTTACAGTCAAGGGTATTTTTGTCTTTTTTATATTTCTTACTATTTTAATATGATGTCTGTGGGTGTGGTCCTTTGCTGCTTAAAGCTCTTATTTATCAATGAAACTGTAAAAATATGAGTTTACAAGAAATTAAACTGAAGAGAATAATAATAATAATAATAATAATAAATTTTATTTCAGGCGCCTTTCTGTCACTCAAGGTCACCGCACAATACAAGTTGACAATAAAACACAATAAAACTAACAAGTTAAAAACATCGAACATAGAAACACACAGTAAAAGAATAAGACCATCAAGTTAAAAACAATCAATAAAAGACAACCATAAATCTCACACTGAGTAGGCGACTTTAAATAGATGTGTTTTCAGCCTACATTTAAAAAGTGAGAGAGAAGTAATGTTTCTAAGGTCAGCTGGGAGAGAGTTCCAGAGTGATGGGGCAGATCTGCTGAAGGCTCGTTTTCCCATTGTGGTGAGTCTAGCTGGAGGAATGTGCAGATTTAGAGACACTGAGGAGCGGAGGGATCGAGAGGGTACAGAAACTCGGATGAGTTGGGAGATGGAGGAAGGAGTGAGGTCATGCAGAGCCTTGAATGTGAGAAGAAGCAGTTTATAAATTATCCTAAATTTTATCGGCAGCCAATGAAGCTGTTGAATAACAGGAGTAATGTGATCAGAAACAGGTGTTCTCGTGACCATACGAGCCGCAGCGTTCTGAACTAACTGAAGTTTATGTAGAGATTTCTGTGGTAGTCCGAAGAGAAGAGAATTACAGTAGTCCAGTCGTGATGTGACCAGACTGTTTACTAAGACAGCTGCAGCATGTTCAGAGAGAGAGGGACGGAGACGATTTATATTACGGAGATGAAAAAAGGCTGATCGGGTGATTGAGTTAATTTGAGCCTGAAAAGACAGCGTGCTGTCCAACAGAACACCAAGGCTCTTAACCTGAGCCCAACAGGAAACGGAGGTATTCTCACAGGTTAAGGAGAAGCTGCCAGTCTTCCCCAGGGCAGATTTTGTACCCATGAGGAGCACCTCAGTTTTCTTAGTGTTCAGCTGGAGGAAGTTCTTAGAGAACAAATAAATAAAGTCCCAATTAAATAAAATCCTCCTATTTATTAGCTGCTGATCTGTCAGTATTTTGTTAACACAGATATCTGACTCAAAAATATAAACACATCTGTTTTTACACTCTGGATCATGTGACAGATCAGGAAAGATGTCAACGATTGACTCATCTATAAATGTAAAAGTTAGTGTTCAAGTGGAAGTGAAACATTTTAAATTATACTTTAATTTAATTATACAAACTTTAGACCATATTAGATAAAGCCAAACTAAAAAAAAATGTTTTTCAACTTCTGTCCTGCTTAAACACATCAGTACAAATGTTAACAGCTTTATGGCTGCTTATTGCCGCCATCTTTCTTTTTTATTACAATCACAGGAGACTAAGAATCGAGCCTTTATGATTTAATGAGTTTTAGTGAACTTTTATAGTCATTTACAGGCTTGTTTCTCCCCTCTCTGCTGTCTAGATGCTGAATTCTCTGATGATTCTGCTCTTTGTACCCATCTTTGACCTCATCATCTATCCGCTTGTTGGCCTGTGCAGAGTCAAAATCACGTGAGTACATCCAAGTTGTTTTGGATCTGCCTGTGTTTATGGCAGCCCCCGAGCATTTTAGAGGCCCCTTAACTAGAAAATTAGTCACATGACCTCACACTGATCCAAGAGCTTCACTCAAAGATTAACCATTTAACTCCCAAATACAGTGAGTTTATTTACAGTGCTGTGAAAAAGATTCTCAATAACAGATGCCTTTGGTTTTCCATACCTGTATCTAAAACAACCTGACTTTATGTGAAAAAGGAATGACCCCTTAAACCTAATAACTAGTTATAGCATCCTTGGCTGCAACAACTACAGTCCAGTGTTTGTGATATCTGGTAATGAGTCTCAGTGGAGGAATTTTGTCCCACTTTTCTTTGTGGATTTGCTTTTTCAGCCACATTTCCCTCAAAGTCATGGTAAAAAAAAAAAAAAAAGTGAGAACATTTAAAACTACACCTAAATGCAGATTATACACAGCACTTATAGTGTGTATGATGGATAGATAATTTAGTTTATTTTCATGTTTTTTTAAAAACTGTTTTGTGATTCTAATCTTCTTCCTCCTCTTCCTGTGAGACTGGTGGGGCAGGCGGCGCCCCAGTGCCCCCTATTGATGAGCCGCCACTGGATAATATTAACATTAATTATGCTTGTATACAAGTCCAACACCACACGTTATCTTTGACAGAGATAGATCAGTCTGGTTGCTCCATCAGAAGGAAGAGCAATCCAGCTGCAGCTGACAGAGAGAGGGGTGGAGGAGGATCCCCGCAACAGGGACAGAATCAGAGAAAGAGAGAGGGATCACTCAGGGGTGCACATAATTATTTCATTGAGGTACTCAGGGGAAAACCTGGTGCTGATGTGTGGTGAACACCTCCTCGCAAGGGGGGTGGATGGGGAATCCAGTTCTTCAGGCAGCGTGTGCATGTCAACAAGTTTCCGCAGCCTATGAACACTACTTTATAGTGCTCCTTCAGAGCGCACCACAACAGGAGGTGTAGTTAATCAGCGTCTGATTGCAAAAGCACCAGTCTGAAAATGTGCGTCCGGGCAGAGGGAGGGATCATACACTCTGGCTGCTCTATTTGCTGGTGACATCACACATTTCAGCTGTGTTGTTTCGATGATTTAGTTCTTTCGGCCAAAAACCAAAAATGCACTGTTGGGCCGAAGATTTTTGGTGGCCGAATTTTCGGTGCATCCCTAATGTCAACATAACGTGAGGTTAGCTGGCCCCGGCCACGCAGACTCGAGAGCTGATTGGCTATCACAACTGACAGTCTGATGACTGAAAGAGGACAGCGGCCTGCTCTGATGATTCTGAAGGCCCAGAGAGAAGCACTTGGGCGCAGAGCCCCTAGCGGCAGACTTCAGTCTGCCTGACAACACCAGCTAGCTGAAGTCTGATTGGACAACACCCTACCTTGGTACTTTAACACTGGGAGTGGCATAACCAAGTGGAAATAATATGATATAAAGAAAACAGACCAGGGAGAAAAAAATATTTACCAAAAGAAAAAATATGTTTACTCTTCTGAGTAAGTTTAGGGCAGCAGAGAAGGCCTTGCTGGCCCTGATGGTCCTCCACTGTGTGCAACAGGTAAGGCTGGAGCAGACAGGTGACAGGAAAATCTTGTAAGGGAATTTGGAACGTTTGGGGTTGATCTGGTCTTTACCCTGTGCTGTTTGCTGCTGTAACCTCCTATAAAGTGATCACTGTCTGATTTTCACTGTTTGCCTTCAGGCCTCTGAGGAAAATGGCCACAGGAATGATTTTTGCAGCCCTCGCCTTTGGAGCAGCTACACTGTTGGAGGTCAATGTTGTGGTATGTGTGAGCAGCAAACTTTATTATACAAACTCTTATAGCTACTAAAAATGTATTTTACTTATCACAGGCACATTAAACTTTATTATACAAACTCTTATATTTACTAAAAATGTATTTTACTTATTACAGGCACATTATCTCCAAGTTAAACACATTTTGATAACATAAATCTTTCTGCTAACACAGTTGTTTTCTATCTCCTTTCTAGCATTTTAAAAGGTGTAACTCTGTGATATTCATCTTTCTGGTTCTGTGATGTTCCTCTCTCTGTTAGAAAACTGTAGTGGAACCAGCTCCTGCAGGGAAGGCTCTCCTGCAGGTTCATAACCTGGCAGGAGGAGAGATCAGGGTGACTGTTCCAGGAAACATTCTGTTCCCAAATGCGATCCCACACCTTCAGGTAGATTTCATTGTTGATTCAGTTTTATGTCACCAGGTTATCCTTGTATTCCAACATGCATCCGTTTACCACTGGTCTACCATTTAGGGTCCCCAGAGTCACACATGTGATGCCACTCTTCACTCAGATTGAGTTGTCCTCTATATTGAGAGGAACAAGTCGAGGTGGTTCAGGCATCTTGTTTATGTTCATTACAGTTCATTCAATTAACAATCACCCCTATCAGGCATGTTGTGATCTGTGGGGGAACCCAGAGTACCCAGAGGAAACCCACACATGCATGGGGAGAAGATGCTAACTCCACACAGAAAGGCAGAGGCCGGGATTTGAACCTGTGACCTTCTTGCTGCGAGGCAACAGTGATAACAACTGCGCCACCATGCAGCAGGATGCCATCTTATCAGGATGCCTCCTGGACGCCTCCCTGGGAGGGTGTTTTGAGCACGTCCTGCTGGCAGGAGGCCCTCAGGTCAACCCAGGACACGTTGGAGAAAGTACATCTCCAATCTGGCTCAGGAACGCCTTGGGGTCCTGCTGGAGGACAGTCTGGGATTCCCTACTTGGGATGCTGCCCTCATGACCCATATTTAGATAGGCAAGAGAAGGCGAGGCAAGATGACCCTGACATCATTTTTATACAGATTTTTTTTTCTACTGGTCCTGGAAATCCTTGAAAGTGCTTCAGATTTGATATAGTGATTCAAAACTTAAAATGTGCATTCATTTGGGATAAAGTTCTCAAAACTGCTCACTGCATAGATTGTATAATTAAAAGCCAAACATTTCTCTCACTTCTCCTGCCAGAGTTAGAAGCTAAAATCAACTTTGCTTTGGGTCAGATCCTAAAACGAGCTTCATGTGCAATTATATGTTAGGGGTGACTCTCAGCTGCTATGGCACCAAGTTCTTATCATTTATATAACAGGATCTGTAAAATTAAATGATTTTTAGCTCTTTTTGTGCATGCTAATGTTCATTAGCTGTGGCGGCCATCTTGACTTGGGTTGACTCCAATTGTTAATCAGTTGTAGACGCTCATCTAATCAATGTTCGTTTTTTTTTTGAGAACTTCATCAAAACCTATTCATGAGATATTTTTGTCAACAGGCTAACACACACACACACACACACACACACACACACACACACACACACACACACACACACACACACACACACACACACACACACACACACACACACACACACACACACACACACACACACACACACACACACACACACACACACACACACACACACACACACACACACACACACTTACCTCACACAGTAGTATACTAGGTGAAGTCCTCTCCTGGATCTCCCTCGCTGTAGCTGCAGCAGCTGGGGTCCTTGGCATGTGCTTCCTCTGATGTATATACGCTAACTCCATGCAGAAAGGCCACAGCTGGGATTTGAACCTGTGACCTTCTTGCTGCAAGTCAACAGTGATAACAACTGTGCCACCATGCAGCCCATAATAAAATAATAGCAGCTTCCTCATCTGGCTCAAAATCAGAATCATCAAACTCAGAATTGACTTTAAGATTGTCTTCATCTTCAGACACATCCTCCTCCACTTCACTGTCATCATCAACAATCAGTTCCAGAGCCTCCTGGGCTGTCATCTGTTTATTTATTTTGTAAAACTTTGAAAGAGACTTGATCATATGTAGCTGCAGAGTGAATGTTGTTGAACCCCCTTGCAGAAAATCTTTATACGTTTTGTTCATCTACTAAAAAGTGCCCACTCAGTGTGGGTGGAGTTTGCTCACATCATCAAAAGCCATGACATCACATGAACTCTAGCACTTACAGATGAGGTAACTTCTGACACCTTTAACCTTCATTTTGACTGCCGGGTCAAATTGACCTGAACAGTATCTGTGTAATAGTAACGTGCAGGGGGGGTGTTCCACATACGTGAAATGAACCATATTTTTAAAATATGTTGTTTACTTTAATTAAGCCAAGCACAAGAAGTTTCATGCTGAAAAACTGTTAACTATTTTCTCAAGATTTTTGAAAATGAAAATGGGTCAATTTGACCCACAACATAACAGGAGGGTTAATTAGAAGTTGAAGTCACTTTCAAAAGATTGATTCATATTAACACAGACCGTTAATGAAAGTAGATCAAATGCTGGCACACTGCAGGAATTAAACCTTGGTGCTTTAAATGAGCCAAAAGGGCAATGTGCACACATTTTTATCACATGATTATTCATGTTGTGGTTGGGCATCATTATCATGTTGTTGTTTTGTTAGTGATGTTTTATATTTTATGAATATTTGAAAACAAACCTCCGTTCTGTCTGTCAGGACCCTTCTAATTATGAGACGCTCCCTCTTGAGGCTTCTAGTAAGGAACTGAGTATTGGAGTCTCCTTTTCTGGATCAAGAAACCAGTTTATGTGTAATCAGACCTTTGAACAGCAGAAGGCTTACAGTCTCATCTTTTACAACATCACTGGTGGAATAGAGTGCAAAATGGTGAGTGTTAGTAAAAACGTTCTTTTACAGCTTTTTTCTAACACATTGACAGATCATGGACTGGATACTATAGAGTTCAATACAAACTATAAGAGGTGAATTTACAAAAACATGATGCTGACATGAACTTTATGTAGGTTATGTGGTGATAAATGTTTGGTTAAGTTTACTTCATGAAAAACTTATTGAGCATAATTATGAACAGCTCAGGAGATGTTCATCTCACTTTTTCTGAGTTTGATATTTAGAGTAAAAGCAACAGTTTTTTGTATAAATCATGAATTTTACTCTGTTACAGAATAAAAAGTTCTGATATTTAGAGAAACTTAATTTAAGTCCAAATGTCTGACTGAAAACTTAAGAGCTAACACAGATAAGGTCACTGAGCAAACTGCCTCATCGTGGATGTTTTTATCATTCAGGTGGAAGATTATATAAAGAAAAATGAAGATGGCAAGCCTAATATTCGGTAAAATTACTTTAATCTTAGAAACTATGACTAAAATGACATATTTTATAAGATTACCTGAAATGTAGGTGAACTGATCTAACCTGTGCAGTGACTGAAGGCTTCTCATGACTCCTTCTGGTTTTCATTGACCAGGTTCTTCAACACCCAGCCAGAAGCTATGAACATAACCGTGGAACGTGAGGAGTTTTACGTTCCCTCCTACAACATGACTCTTAACAAGACCGTTGCCCGTCAAGTGTGAGTACGCCTCAGGGATGTCGAGGTTTAATCAAGAGAATAAAATCCTCACGTTAATCAGGTTGTCACAAACTCAGATCCAGATGAAAAGCAGACGTTTGCTGAAGTAAACATTTTAATTCAAAAGGGATTTTGTCTCCAAGTAGAAAAGTCAGGTTTAATAAAAGATACTTTGCTTTGAATATAAAGTATATACGCATGTCAAAATGAGTGGAATATCACTTTAATTTCAGCTTTAACTGATCCTCCCTCTCCCGTGTAGATACTCCTCAGTGATGTGTAAGGACAAGTTAGAGACGTATGATCTCGATCTGGGCCTGCTGGACTTTGGAGCGTCCTACACCTTCATACTCGTAGAGGTCAGAATCATTTGTTTTATTTGGATGCTGAAAACTCATCAGTTGTACAACGAAACCAGCATCTTCTATATTTGCCTTTTCAGGAATCAGGTAACACTGTAGCTAAAAAGATGGTGGATGTTAACGCCAACAACGTGAACATCGCCTGGCAGATCCCTCAGTACGTCCTCCTAACTGCTGGAGAGGTCATGTTCTCCATCACGGGCCTGGAGTTCTCCTACTCACAGGTGTGACACCTTACACTCCGTTTTCCGTGTATGCTTCACTGAAAAGAAAACCAGAAATCTATCAATCTTTTTTTAAAACTGCAATCAGATGTTCTCAAAGTGGTAAAGAAAAAAATAAGAGCAGTTTGAGCATATCGGAACATTTTCCTGAAACAGGCGTTCACTGAGGATCCCTGTTGAGTGTGTTTCTACTCACAGTTACAAAACTGTCATGATGCTTTGTCATGTTGGACAAACAAAGACGTAACCCAGAGAGAGAAGTCAGTGAAGATCTGGGTGGGAAGAAACAACCAAAGTGCTTCATTTTGAAATGGAGCAAATGGTTTCAGTTTGTAGGGCTGCACGGTGGCGCAGTTGGTTAGCACTGTTGCCTCGCAGCAAGGAGGTCGTGGGTTCGCGTCCCGGCTCTGCGGCCTCTCTGCGTGGAGTTTGCATGTTCTCCCCGTGCGTGCGTGGGTTTTCTCCGGGTACTCCGGTTTCCTCCCACAGTCCAAAGACATGACTGTCAGGCTAATTGGGCTGGTAAATTGTCCCTAGGTGTGAGTGGGTGTGTGGTTGTTTGTCTCGTTCGTCTCTGTGTGGCCCTGCGATGGACTGGCGACCTGTCCAGGGTGTCCCCCGCCTCTCGCCCCTTGACCGCTGGAGATAGGCACCAGCTGCCCCGCGACCCTCTGTGGAGGAAGAAGCGGCTAAAGAAAATGGATGGATGGATGGATGGGTTTCAGTTTGTTCCACGTTGAATTAAGTAAAGGCCCAGGAGGGCACAGATACAGGCAGTGGCACCAAAAGAAAAACAAATGTTCATAAAGATGCTTAAAAAGACATTTTTCACAGGAAAACTGCATTAAGCTCCTTGGGAATGCAGTGCATTTGTTTTTTATAGGCAAACAAAGTGAAGGCCATAAGGAAAAGCACAGCGTACCAACAGGTGCTGCCTGAAGCTGTTAGAAGCACTTCTGTCTCAAAGGAATGAGTAAATATAACCTCACTGTAAGAAAACTCAACTTTAGTTGCCAAAGTGCCACAAATATTGAACTCCAAACTTTAAGAAGTATTTGAATTGATTTAGTTGTTTCTTAAATGAAGGAATTCAAGTATTTTGGTGTCTTATTCACAAATGATGGAGAAACGACCATGAAGGGAGAGATGTAGTGACTATGTCTGTAGTGATGAGGCTGTTGCTCTGGTCTGTATTGAAGGATCTGAGACAAAAGGCAAAGCTCTCAATTTGCAAGATCTGGACTGTGACCAAAAGAACGAGATCCTGGATACTAGTGTCTGAAAGTAGCTTCCTCCATAGGAAGGCTGGGCTCAGCCTTAAGGAGAAGGTGAAGAACGCCATCATCTGGGGGAGAGCTGTGGTCCTCCACATCAAAACGAGTCAGCTGAGGTGGTTCAGGTATCTGATTAGGAGGATTCCTGGTCACCTTCCTTCCTCTAGAGGTTTTCTGGGCATGTTCCACTGAGAGGAGACTGAGGCAGATCCAGAGCTTTCTGAAGGGATGTTATATCTTCTCTGGCCTGGAAATGCTTTGGGATCCAACAGGAGCTGGAGAGCGTCTGTGGGGAGAGGGAGGTCTGGGCTTCCCTCCTCCATAACCAAAACTTGGATAAGCAGACGGCAGTGGATGAATGGAGAGAGAGAGTGAGTAGGGGGAGTGATTAGTAAGCCGGCTCACATTAACAAACATCTTTTTATGTTTAAAAACTTTTTCTGCTTTGAGAAAGCTCCTTGGATGAGAAGCAACAAGTCCTGAAAAGAAAGAAAACATTTTTCTGAACTTTCTAGGAATGTTGTCCGTTTCTTTCCTCCAGGCTCCAACCAACATGAAGTCAGTCCTCCAGGCTGGCTGGCTGCTCACTGTGGCCTTTGGGAATGTGATAGTGCTGATTGTGGCAGAAGGTGCAGGATTGGAGCAGGTACAACTTTGCTTGTGAAACATCAATTGCATCATATTTTTCTACAGACACGATGCATCTCCCCTCTCAGAGCACCATTCTTGTATTAACTTTGAATATTTCCTTAGTGGAAGGAGTTCCTGCTGTTTGCCGGCCTCCTGCTGGGCGTTTGCATCATCTTCTCCATCATGGCCCACTTCTATACTCCCAACGACCCTGAACAGCTGGAAAAGATTTTCTTGGAGGACAGAGGAAGGGACGAAGACGATGAGGACAACATGAAGAAGAAAACTGAAGACGTCCAGCTGAGCAAATCAGGGAAGAGCACCAGGCTGTAAATGAGCCACCATGGTTTTACTTAGTTTTGTATTATTTAGTGAAAATGATGTGATCCTAAGACATTTTGTTTTGAAGTCCAGTATTTGTTGCTTTGCTGAAATGGACCCTGTGAATCCTTCCTCCCCACCTCATTGTATTTAAAGTTTGTAGCTGAACAGGAAGCCGTTTTCTGAAGGAAGATGTGAAAAAGTGTTGAATGAATACAAAATAATTACTGTCATTGCGATCAACAGTGTTACTGTATATGTTAAAGTTTGTCATCTGTATATATTTGCTGCATCTTGACTTGATTGTAAAATGTTTTCTGTTATAAAAATGAAAACCATCTCGTCTTTAACAGGACTTAAGAATTACGTTTACATCGTGTCCATGGAAGCAGGACGATTCAAGGACTTCTAAACATCTGATGTAGTATTGTCTGACAGCAGTAAACATGTTTTCTAGGAATTAGAGAAAATATGCTGTAGGCACATCTTTGGCTCATCGCAAGATCACATGGGGGTTCTGACCAGGAAATTTACTGAGGCACTTAAGTACTTATGAAGGTATTAGTACCAAATGATGTTTTAATACTTCTACAAATCAATGCACGTGTTGTGTAAAGGACTGTAATGTGCTCCAACCTGTAAATCTACACATATAAACCTGATCCATAGTGTTTCGTGGACACATTTTGTGATTTTGTTCAGGGAAAGTAAATTATGCTGCTCCCTGTGAACAGCTGTAAATAAATTATCATTTATTTTGGTGTTTTCAATGAAGAATAAAGTATGCAAAGGTAATCTTTTGATGTGCCATATTTTCTCTGCAATATATCATTAAAAAATATCTATCCACACCGTAATAAACTAAAGTCCTATCAGTCCTTAAAGGAAAGCATGAAAAACAATAGAATTAGTGAAAACTGCAGTTTGTGCGATCTGTTAGAACTTGTGTTAGGGTCAGCTCTCTGCTACTAATGCACCCATTTATTGCTCAATGTCTGTTAAACAGAGTTGTAGCCATTTCTATGTTGGCCGAGGTCAATTAGTTATAGTGGCCATCATGAATTAGGTTGACTAATTAATCCAAATGATGTTCATCCAGTAAAAATGATCTTAGAAGTTTCAGAAGACTTTTGCTAGCACTACACAGTAAAAATATCACCACCTGCCTTTTGCCTTCGGGCAGTGGACAATAAATATTTGTTGGAAAATCATGACACCTTTGATTTGATAAACCCTTCATGCAGATGCAACAAATCACAGCAAACTGCTTAAATGCATCCATTACAATCACTGCTAACTCAGCAGTCACTAATCACCTAATGATCTGATCACTAGCTGTTCAGTATCGTTTATCATTAAATGACAAAGAAACAATACAGGAAACAAATGTTTGCATCACTGAAACAATATCTTGGATGATTTGGTTTATTAGCATACTAATTCAATTTTAGTGGTCATTTTTTCTCCTTCTGGAACAACCAGATAGAATTAACATGTTCAGGATGACAGAAAGAAGAGATGTCTGAGCTACTGGATGGAATGAATCATGACATCTTCTCACGTCAAATAAAAAAAATAACAGGTCCCTTCTTAATGACATTAAAACTAGGCTCAGACAGCTGGAGAGGAGCTGGTGATTCGTGTTTTTGGTTTTTCACAGCTTTAAATAAACACAATTCTCTGAGTCAGAGACAGGTGAAAATTAAAGACGACCTCCTCCGTGTCTCTCCAGGAGAAGCTCAGTGACACGACTGATGATGTCAGGATGCACCAGACAGTCTAACAGGTCATTCGTGGTTATTGATGTGTGTCTAGATCCTCTGTTTTCCTCTGAACAATCCCCTGATGTATCATGCTCTGGTGTAGTGCAGTCACTTGGACTACACTGTGGTAAACCAGCACCACTTGAGTGTTTGCTCTGAACAAGTCTGGTAGGACAGGTTCCCATCACTCCCTCTAAGCCAACAGCACAGTCCTCCTGAGAGGTGACAGCAATGTTCCAGGAAGTGTTGATCTCTGAATCTTTGGGGACTGTTTTCTGTGGTTCATCTTGTTGACAGCACACAGGGATGAGATGTGGCCCAAAAGGAACCTCAAAGGCCTCTGAAACATCAGTCCTGTTTGTGTTTTCCTTTATTTGTCCTCTGGAGTCCCGTTTGACTGGATGAGCATCCTTCAGATCTGGACTCAGTCTGTCGAGACAGAGGCTCCTTTTTCTCTGAGCACAAGCCATCACAGCCAGGTTCAGATACTCCATGTTTTCACTGTGGGAGGGTTCTTCTTCCTACCGAATCAGAAGAAAACAGAGACATTTACAAAGATGTAAAGATGACTTGAGATTGTAAATAAAAAAACAAGCCCATTGAGTCTTCACTAAACTAATGGTGTGACAAAAAAAAAAAAAAAAAAAATCATGTAAAACTGCTGTACTCAGTACATAATACCAACCTGTGATAAGTGAGTAATCCAAGTTTATTATTTGAAGGAAAACTGGCTGCTCTGGCTCTACACAGACAATTTGTGTTTTATCTTTAAACATAAAAAGCAATCAGAATTTTAAAAAATTGTTATATTAAAGCAAACAAATAAACAAACAGGCAGTAATGGTTATGATTAATATTTGATACATGTTCAGACTTGTTTTACCAGCTGAATGCAAAGCTATTGGAGACATTTAAGAGTCTGAAAATGTTGGGGCAATAGTTATGCTAATGTCTAATCAGCCAATCACACGGCAGCAACTCAATGCATTTAACAAACTGGACGTGGTGAAGACAACTGGCTGAAGTTCAAACCAAGAATTAGAAAGGAGAAGAAGATTTAAGGGGCTGAGTGTGGCATGTTTGTTGGTGCCAGACAGACTAGTTGGAGAATTTATGAAACTGCTGATCTACTGGGACCGGCAATCATCTCTATGGAAAAATCTGAAAAATAATTCAGTATGTTGCAGTTGTGTGAATGAAAATGTCTAGTTGATGTCAAAGGTCAGATCAGAATGATCAGAATGGACGCTGGTTTGAGATGACAGAAATACAACAGTAGCTTAAATAATCACTAGTTACAACCACGGTCTGCACAACATTTAAAGGCACACTATGCAGTTTTGGCTTGTTTTAGACACCACCTAGTGTTCGTTTTAAATCACTGTCATAAAAACGTTAGCATTGTCTTTGCTCAAAAACACCTAAATCTGACTGTTGAAATGTCTCCTCAGCCTTCATTGCTTTCTACTGGAGCGGTTCATCATTCCTTCAAAGAAATCAGCTGTGTTCAAGCAGGGAGAGATTAAAAAAAATGCAGGAATCATGAGCTAAAAAAAACCTCAGGCGCTAGCATATCAGCTAGCCACATTAGGTTTGCTTAACCATCGCGAGACTTTGTGAGACTTCAGGGCACCGGACCAGAGACTGAAATTGCAAACTCAGTATCCTGAAAACAAGCAGCAGATGGGGCTGAGTGACTTTTCATTAACTCTGTAAAGGGTCATATTAGCACATACTGGCTCAAGGAAAAGATTTAAAAATATGAAAAAGTTACATAGTGTGCCTTTAAACCTTGTAGTAGACAGACTAGAGCAGTAGGAGACCACACCAGGTGTGACGTCTGTCAGATAGGAGCAGGAAACTGAGGCTACAATTCACACAGGATCAACAGAACTGGACCAGAAGAAACTGAGAAATGTTTTCTGGTTTGATGTGTCTAGATTTCAGCTGAAACATTCAGATGGACTGGTCAGAATTTAGTGTCCACAACATGAAAGCATGGATGGATTCATCTTCCCTGGTATCAGCCGTTCAGGCTGCTGGTGGTGTAATGGTGTGGGGGAGATTTTCTTGGCCCACTTTGGGTCCCTTAGTACCAACTGATCCTGGTTTAAAACTCAACAGTGCTCCCGAGTATTGTTGATGATCATGTCCATCCCTTTATAACCACAATGGAGCCATCCCCTGAAAGCTACATCACTAGACTCCAGTTGCCTTCACAGTCACCAGACCTCAATCAGTCCAGGGGCCTCATTTATAAAATTTTGCGTAGACTAGAATCCTTACCAAAAGTCTACCTATGCTCAGCAAACATTTTTTTTTATTGTAACGTCAACAAATACGTTATATCCTCTGAACTTTGACCTTTGTTGATCATCACTACAATAACCCATCTTTTTCCCAATAACTTGGATTAAAATTACTCTTTTATTATGTTGTAGCCTGAATCAACATTTCCCCCAGGACCCAGTCGTGTCGGAAGACCCAGAAGACTTTCCTTAGTTAATAATTAAACTTAAAGACTCTTTGATGTCTCATTCTAAAGGACACTACCTTTAATCCACTGTCCAGAAATGTCTTAATATGATTAAAGCATTTTCTTCCAGCATTAATGAATGTTGATCTTGCATCAGTATTATTTCATGTTTCTACTTTTGCTAAAAGGTTAAATCATATTAATAATCCATTTAGGGTTAAACTGGGATCTTTAATGACGAGAACCACGTGACTTAATAAGCTCGTATCCTATTGGTCCACGCATCAAAAAGATGCCATGTTAGACTTCTAGCCCGGAAGTCCCTCGGTTCTCGTTCTGCCAGCAACGAGACGAGAAGCAACCGTTTCTCAGCTACACGGGACGCTCAGGTGCCGACTTTCCCTCCGGGTCTCAAACCCCCGTTTAAAAGTCGATGTTATCTTCCCCGGTCTGAAGCTAGACACCATCCGTCTGCTTCGTTACCACCTGCCATGGGGAAGAACCTGTTAGCCTCCTCTCCCAGCCAGATATGGAGCTGCTGAACGACTCTCGGGCTTTTCCGTGCCTTGGGGCGACTCCACCAGCCGCCTGGGGGATCCGAGGACCGTCCTGGGCACCCGACCCACAGACGACCCTCCTGGCCGGGCCGAATTGACCCACGGAGTGTCTCAGCAGGTAACACCCGATCTGGTAAACTGAGGCTCTTGATAAGTAACACTCCCGTTAACTTAGCCTCCAAACTCCCCTCATAACTAGTTCGGTAATTCCCTAGATATCTATATCTCACGGGCTCTCGTCATTAACTCTCAGCTTAATGCCATCAGAAGAACTCCCTAAGATGCAACTCCCTACCTCATATCTCTATCTGTTCGTTCAATCTGTTTGCTTAATAAAAGAAGTGTAGTCTAAGTCTGCCTACGGTTCATATCTTTCAGGTATAAGGTGCGTAAGTCCTCACTTTGAATATCCAGAACCTAAGAATTATTCCTGCATAACAATTAGAGTAGTGAGGGTATCTTAGCATAGCTCAGAGTAAAACCTACGAAACTAAACTAATAATCTTGCAGAAGTGTGTTCGTATTATAGCTATAAAAACAGGTTATATTACGCTACATTATGCAAAATAATTTTAGGACTTGTAAAATACTGTGTACACACAGCTGCAAATCTCACCCTTCCTTAGAAATGTGTGTAGGTGATTTTGGATCATATCTCAACTCCTACACACCCACATTCTATCCATAAATTGTCAATGCACAGTACCTCATGAATATTCTGCATATGCATAAGCCGCTGATTTCTGGCATTTCATGGTTAATCACGGCAACAGAGAGGTTTAGAAAACACAATTTTACAGAGACTGAAATCAAGATGCTTGTGGGTGAGGTGGTGGCACAAAAAATTTTACATTTAGCGCATGGAGCACCTGGAAGTCACTGACACTGTTCAGGAAATGAAAAGAGACACGATCAGTGTGGTGAAGGAAATCCGGGATGAACTTCACAAAATTTGTGGCGAGTTCAATAAATGAACTTGATAATAATAAAAATGATCAATGAATGGCTGTGTTGTCCAATAAAAACATGATATATCTTCTTGTCAGGGTGGGGGCTGTGCGTCAGGTGAGGTGGAGGGGCTTATTTTGCAGTTCGATGTTGTGCAGGACACCACAGGCCATGGTTATTCTGCACAACCTTTTGGGGTGGTACATCAGCCTGCCACCCAACATAAGAGACATGGGTGGGTGGTGTGAGCACGAGGGTCTACAAATCTAAAAATGTGGCTTAAATTCACCATTTTGCCATCTCACCGGCAGCGCTGCCCGTTTCCCCCCCCGTCTCCAAAATGTACTTATGCCAGGGTCAGAGTTTGTTAAGAGTTATGCATATTTTTCCATCATGTTTTTGTTCTGCATAAAAATGTGACTTATGCAACTTTCAGACCCAGTTTTGTGTGTAAGCAAGCTTTATAAATGGCCCCTGAACCTTTAGGATGTAGTGGAAATGGCGATTCACATAATGGACGTCCTGCCAACAAATCTGCAGCAACTGTGAGATGCCATCATGTCAACATGGACCAGAGTCTCTGAGGAATGTTTCCTCCACCTTGTTGAATCCATGACATGAATAACTAAGAGTTCTAAAGGCAAAAGAGGGTCTAACCTACACCAGCAAGGTGTACCTAGTAAAGTGGATGGTGAGTGTATATTCTCCTAATATCTTAAGGCAATTTTATTCTGCTGTTTTGAATTATCTCATGTTTGGCATTTTCTGTTCAACACAATACAAAAGCAATAATCTTCTTACAGTTTTCTGCAGTAAAGCTTTTACCCCATCTGCCAAGGTCTTATTTTGTGGCTAATTGTTGTCTGCTTTGGCGACAAGGTGTTGCCTCTGCCTTAGTGCACAACCACACATGCAATCCCACCACTGCCACCATTTGTCATAGCAGAAGTAAAAAGGGAGAACAAACAATCTTGGGGATGAGACATTCCAAGTGGCTAAATATATTTTGATAGTAAGATGTAGTATTTCTACAAGTTCACAGAGCGTATACCAGCTTCATCAAATGACATGACATCAGAATCAAACCTGCACATTATGTCACCATTCTGCTTAAAGCAGCTATCTGGAGCATTTTTCTCTGTATCAAAGTTTTTTTAAATGTTTTAAATGATATTTCAGGTCTAAACTATGATCTATGGTTAGAGTTCCACAACATATGTTAGTCTGATGAAGACCCTCCTTCCTCCCATAGACCCCTTTGCATTCTTTCTGGCTGCTGAACTTTTTCAACCAATAAAATTCAAATTTCTGCACTGTCTGCTTTGTGTCAACGTGCACATGCTTGGAGAAAAACCTGTAGCAGTAGGGGGCGCTCTCGTACAGGATGCTCTGTGTGTTTCTCCGTTTACCGTCTCAGCCGTTCATGGAGGAGACAGAGCTAATTTCTACTAAAAACTTATCCATTCCCCGGCTAAGGACGGATTTATTTAGACTTTTAAACATTTCACCTCACAGAATGGCAAGGCTTGCCAAGGATACGTGTTTATTTTGGTCTAAAAGTTAATTCAGGGCCGAATCATTTCTCTGTTCAGCTTCAGAGTACCGCAGCAGCTCGCTGCTAAAGAGCTAAGTATCAGAACCACAGCAGGGACAGAGAGAGCTCATCAGAGCCTCGTACAGTGTGGGAACATGATTTATGAACTGTGAGTGATTAAACCCTACAGTTTGAGGTGCAAAGTTTATGCCCAGCTTACAGACCGAAGAAATGCGCCACGCGCGTCGAGGTGTTTTGGGGAGAAGCCGTTGGACGTTGGATTCAAAAACTGCTCTCTTGATAAAATAATCCACATTGCGGCTTTAACCTAGTGATGATTTGTGACAAATTCTCATTTTTCTATTGCAGTGAACTGGTATATGAATATTACAAATCTCAAGTTAGTTAAAGATCTGAGAAATCTGCAGGATAAAGCACGAAGGCCCACCAGGTAACACGATGGACTTAAAAAACTGGTTGCCAACATCTTTGTATTCAATACTACAGGAAACCTAGAGAATGTGTTGAATTGACAGATCAAGTAGTTTGAACTGTTTGACAGCATCAAGTGACCTACACAATATTGGACAGCGAGTTTTATTGTTGTAGCTTATCATTATGACAGCTGCTCAGAACTTTCTCTATTCCTGAGGCTACACCTTTTGACCTCAATACACCACAATAAAGACCTCCTACCATCCTCCAAGATGCTGCTGCAAACAAGTTTAGTGCCTCACTAAAGTCTCTCCATGCAATCTTTCTATCTACACTAGCCCTCATGCTGTGACCCTGGAACCTGGTGACAATCTCTAACAGAACATTTTCAACCCCCAATCTCCTCATGATGTCTTTTGCAGACAGCCAGAGGTCTGGAAGCACCACAAGAGGCAGAATGATCGCCTTGATCTCAGGCCAGATGCAAGACCCCTCAGCAGACCATCTGTGATAGAGTGACGTCAATGTACTTCAAGTGCTTTGTGTAACAGCGTGTGTTTTTTCTTTTAAATATGTACATAGATAGTTTATAAATAGACCATGTAAATCAAGCTTTGTGTCAAAGTCAAATTTAGGGAAGTTTTGAAAGAAGCCAAACTAGATTCTGAAACCAAAGCCTGACAAAACAGGAGGGAGACATACTATCTGTTCTCTGGTTTATAGTTTAAACCTGCTTGTAATGTTTGCAGAACCAATGTGGCTATAATTAAATAAAGTGACACAAGGTGACACTACAAAACAAAACACAGGACATGTACAGGGATCTAGACATCCATGGATCTCAACATGAATTTGCTCTTATGTTTCTTTTTATATAATCAGAAAGGGAGAGTGGCCAGTCTGACAACCGGAGGGTCGCCGGTTCAATCCCCAGCTCCGTCTGGGTTACATTGTCGTTGTGTCCTTAAGCAAGACACTTCACCCAACTTGTCTGTGTGAATGTAGGTGGTGGTCAGAAGGGCTGATGGCGCAGAATGGTAGCCTCACTTCTGTCAGACTGCCCCAGAGCAGCTGTGACAACAGACGTTAGTGGTAGTCTACCACCACCAGAGTGTGAATGAGTGTGTGAATGAATAATGTAACTTCTGTGAAGTGCTTTGGGTGTCCGGCAAGGCGCTATATAAATTCATTGAATTATTATTATTACTTCCTGTCAAAATGAGGACCTGTTTATTTCCTGGACAGGCAGACTTAGAAGACTCACCCGACAGGATAATTAATATCAGAAAGTTATTTTGTTACCTCAGTGGGATTGAGCCAGTTGTCACCATTGTCGTCACTTTGAGTGCTTTTAATTGCACAGACAACCGTCCTGGTCAGAGCTTCTGTAACTCTCGCCACGTCATCCACTTCCTGTGCAGCAACAGAGAGCTGAATTAGAGATTCCTATCTGTTTAAATGCACTCAATGATAATGGTGTTGTTTGGGGTTTGATGCAGACACGAGTTGTTGTGCTTGTGACCTTGTAGTGAAAGTTAAAGAGGAGCTGCTGGAATAAACTTTGTCTGGCGGCCGCGGCAGGATGCTTTTTTGCATGAGGCACACTCCTCGTTGTGCACACACTCATCATACTGACAGCAAATCTCTAACTGCAAGGCCTGTTCATTATTCAAACATAAGAAGGCAGCTTAATCTGGAAGCACTAATCACTGTTAGATCAATACCAGTTGGATTTCTTCTGGGCTCAGACATGCAATCTCTATCTGGAATATGGCGAGCTGTTTAGATTCTGAAGAGAAGGGCTTTGGACAGAAGAAAGATGTGATATAGAGTCGTGGTTACCAGTTCAATCCAGGTGTTGACGCTGATGGTGATGGGATCTACTGACTCCACATAGTGCCACCAGTGCCTGGGGACAAAAAGCACCTGAGCAAAGAAGATAAAAAAAAGTTCAGTGACAACACTTTTAACTTCTTTCCTCCAAACCCTGAGAGATAAAAGCTGAGAGAACCCAATGTTTCTCCACTAGATGGCAGCCTAAACCACATCCCAGGCTGTTCGAGCTTCATCCATTCATAAAGTCAGTCTATTATAAAGGAGATGGCTTATTGATTCCACAGCTTTGATTCACTGGTGGCCTACGGTCTGACAAGTCAAGAGGAATGATCTGCTCCCTGATTTGATTAGCTGAGGTTGAATCATCTTGTAGGAGAATGCTGTAGATATCAAAGCTATCCTTTTTTGTGTCAACAAGTTATTTTTGTGTGTAGGCTGAAACTAATCCAAGCACAAATGCCGTAAACCGTATGGAAATGACAGGCCAGAGCCTGACGCAGTATTGACTGGTGGAGGAGTAAAGGTTACTTGTCTGGGGAACTACTGGAGACTAAAGGAGACCAATGACATCAAACATTAGAGGTGCAAAGATCAAGAATGTCACTCAGACTGGGAAGGGACATGTTGACACTAAAAATCAGCTTGAAGATATTTCATTACAGAACAAAAATGTGATTCTATTGAAGGAGATTTAGGGCATTTTACTCAGATCAATTTCCTTATCACTCGCTGTAAAAGACAAAAGACGATAATGTTTTTGACATCGTGTGTGTTTATTAATAGAAGATCCCATGAATCACTGGACAGACTTTAGTGAAACTCAGTAGGAAATACAGTCAGGTCCATACATATTGGGACATTTACATAATTTTAACTGTTTTGGCTCTATACACCACTGCAATGGATTTGAAATGAAACAAACAGTGTGCTATAACTGCAGACTGTCAGCTTTAATTTGAGGGTATTTACATCCAAATCAAGGGAACGGTGTAGGAATTACAACAGTTTGCATATGTGCCTTCCACTCCTTAAGGGACCAAAAGTAACGGGACAATTGTCTTCTCAACTGTTCCATGGTCAGGTGTGTTATATTCCCTCGTTATCCCCAATTACAACGTGCAGATAAAAGGTCCAGAGTTCATTTCAAGTGAGCTTTTTGCATTTGGAATCTGTTGCTGTCAACTCTCAAGAAGAGATCCAAAGAGCTGTCACTATCAGGGAAGCAAGCCATCATTAGGCTGAAAAAACAAAACAAACCCATCAGAGAGACAGCAAAAACGTTAGGCGTGGCCAAAACAACTGTTTGGAACATTCTTAAAAAGAAGGAATGCACTGGTGAGCTCAGCAACACCAAAAGACCCGGAAGACAACTGTGGTGGATGACCGAAGAATTATTTCCCTGGTGAAGAAAACACCCTTCACAACAGTTGGCCAGATCAAGAACACTCTCCAGGAGGTAGGTAGGTGTGTGTGTGTGTGTGTGTGTGTGTCAAAGTCAACAATCAAGAGAAGGCTTCACCAGAGTGAATACAGAGGGTTTGTTACGGTCCCTTAGTTCAGGGTCCGTGTTTTGCGAGTTGCCCTCCTCTGTGTGCAACATGCAGCAGCTCCACAGACGAGAGTCGCCTCCTGCCCACGGCGTCCAGTCGTTTCCATGGAAACGGCGCCGTCTCGGAGTGATGACGTCATCGTCGCGGGAGCTCCCGAACACAGCTGTAGCTTGTTGGTTTTAAACGCTCGTCCAAGACGGCTATATAAGGGGTTGAGTTAGACTGTTCGAGGAGCTATCTGAGCAGTGATAGTCTCCACAGAAACTCTCCACTACGGGTGGTGTAAACAAAGCACCAGTGGTTACAGGGTTTTTTTTGTGTGTGTTTAAATAAGAAATCTGACGTCCTTGAAGGGACCCTGTCTTCATAAAAGACTACCAGATCCGGGGGAGGCGCCTTGTGTTCAACCTTTTTCAGCCTGCGTGCTACGTATGATTGTTTTTTTGTTTTTCCCTCCCCCAGACTGGTATGTTTTTGTTTTGTTATTGAATGATTATTTATCCCCCAGGACCTGTGTTACTAGAAACGTTGTCAGGGGCTCCGGTCCTGGGGCGCTTTCTGTGACAAGAGCTAATAAAAATCACTTTTGTCACAAATCTCTGCACTCGCTCCTCCTCCTTTCTAACGATGCCATTACACCTAGGGTAGGGAGAACGTAACAGGGTTCACCACAAGATGTAAACCATTGGTGAGCCTCAAAAACAGGAAGGCCAGATTAGAGTTTACCAAACATCGTCTAAAACAGCCTTCAGTTCTGGAACAACATCCTGTGGACAGATGAGACCAAGATCAACTGGTACCAGAGTGATGGGAGGGGAAGAGTCTGGAGAAGGAAAGGAACTGCTCCTGATCCTGAGCGTACCACCTCATCAGTGAAACATGGTGGTGGTAGTGTCATGGCGTGGGCAGTATGGCTGCCAATGGAACTGGTTCTCTTGTATTTATTGATGATGTGACTGCTGACAAAAGCAGCAGGATGAATTCTGAAGAGTTTTGGCCAATATTATCTGCTCAGATTCAGTCACATACTTCAACACTCATTGGACGGTGCTTTACAGTGCAGCTGGACAATGACCCAAAGCATACTGCAAAAGCAACCAGAGAGTTTTTCAAGGCAAAGAAGTGGAATGTTATGCAATGGCCAAGTGAATCACCTGACCTGAATCTAATTGAGCATGCATTTCACTGCTGAAGACAAAACTGAAGGGAACATGACCCAAGAACCAGCAGGACCTGCAGTAGAGGCCTGGCAGAGCATCACCAGGGATGAAACCCAGCGCAGATAATCAAAAGGCTAAAACTCAGTTTTACAGATAGAGTTACATTTTCCTTTTATAGTGGATACACATCATTCACAACACATTCTCTGAGTGCTAGCAAGAGATCATGTATAGTGTTTTCTAGATTTAACCAAAACAGCATTTATTCAAACATTTCTCAACATAAGATGATCTTATTTTAAAACCCTGACATAAAAGGCAGCAGGTTATATGAATTCCTTCAAGCAATGCTAGGCCTTTAATTCAATTAAGCAAAAAGGTCATCAGTGTCTGTAGCCTATAAATCAACCCACAACCAGTCTGCACTGCTGGGTGGTGTGTCGCTCCTAGGAGGGTAATGGTGAGCTCCAGGAGCTCTAGTATGAGTAGATAATCAAAAACAAGGTAAGGAAGGGAAAAACAGAAGGAACTTCATATTGATTTACAGATGTGGAAAAATGCCTGATAAAAATCAAAACAACTTGGTGCTCGAAACCCTCTGCAACAAAGCAGATGCTTGAAACTTGAGAGATTTGTGGCTCAACATTCTGGCCAGGACTCAATCCTACTAATTTCTCTCTTGGAAAGAATCAAGAATTATGATGCAACTGACTTTAAAGTACCAATGTAACCTGGTTTCTTAAACATAAGAACCCAAGCAAAGCAGATCTGAGGGGGTCTGGTTTTTATAAAAAGCTGCATTAATTCAGTTGTCTACATTGCTTTGTTCACAGACGTGAACATAATGCTTAATAAGCAGTGTAGTATCACTAAATGTCAGTTCCTTTTAATAGTTTGTTCTTTGAAACAAATACTCTCTCACAATATCAAATGTAGGAACAATGGGAATATTGTTGCTTTGAAAGTGATTTATTCTCAAAATGATAACCAAACTAATTGCAGCATATTTACGTCTAAATGATTAAGCAGTTAATTTGTTTAATTAAAACACACTGAAAACAGTTCTTTTTTACATTTACCCAAAACAAAATAAAGATTAAAACAAAAATTATATACTGCTTGATAAAGTTACATGTTCTAACATTTTCCACAGGAATAAAAAATAGTTCATGAAAATAATTTTTTGTGGGATCTCTGAGTATGTGATTAAGCCCCTGATGAGCATCAGAGCAGCTCTCTGATGCTCATCTCTACGTCTCAAGTCTGCGTAATGCAAGAAAACCTGATCTGCTCATCATGCACACAGACAGACACCCTGTGTTTTTGTTACAACATTAACGCAATCAGCTTTAATCAGCTAAAATGACATCATTCTACTTAATCTATCATTTCCTCCCATCTGATCTGCTACATCTGTCTGCTGCGTAGGTAAACACTGTGCTGTGCAATTTGTGTTCAGTAATATTTTATCACATTTTCTCTACCGTATTTTGCTCAAACTGTTGACTTAATGAAAAAGTTTGAAACAAAGTTTGCATGATCAGCAAGTGTTCAGAGTGTGTGATGGGAATGACTCAACACATCAAATTTAGCTCAATATCTGTAACACTGACAGAGTTAGAGCCTTCAAATTGTGGGCAATATGAATAAACTATGTAAATATTATATTTGTATAATTTGTTCTATTTTTTGGCCTGCAATGACCTGCTTCTATGATATGATTTGTCAGTTTACGTAGAATCTTTTGCATCCTGGATCTACAAACTCATTCAATGACTTTTAAGAAGAATTACAGTTTGTATTAGAAACTACTGTGTTGAATTCTGACCTGGCCTGGCTGGAGAGTGACGACATGAGCCCTGGATTGTTGAAATGCAGGAAATCTCTTTAGGTCTGGATGGAGAACATCAACCTGGCTGAAGACACTGGACTCCTCATAAGGGATCCTAGTTGGGTAAAGGTTTGTTGTGTCCTCTGGAGGAAAGAGATGCCAGCGTTTCCTGTAAAAAATAAATTAAAAAAACCCATTGTGGTTTAAGCTCTAATGGCAAGAAAGACTGTTTAAACAATTATATTAACTACTTCTTAACTTTATCTGGTTTTCAAACGTGATAAACTTGCCTGTTAAATTCATATTTCTCAAATTTTAAACAAAGCACAGCAAATATGTGTGACCCAGATCCAACATGTTTTATAGTATAGAGGAAGTGTTCATATTCTCACCTTAAAAAAGAAATTATTAATTTTTTTTTAATTCTATGCTAGTCAGCGAGTGGATACAAATAATCAACAAAAACAAAATAGGCCTAAGCAAAAACACTCCAAACTAATATTTCATCTGAGGAATCTAAATTTCAACTCTTATCCTCTGAGATGACAAAAGAAGACGTCAGCTGAAGATCATCTAGGTCAAAGTTAAAACCTAATTTTCATTGCTTGAGTAGTTTGTTTTAAAACCCATCAGTAGTTTTTCTTTCAATTTGTCTGACCTACCATGGGGCCAAATGTCATGGTATCAATCAACACTGTTGTATTTTCATAGACCAGCAGAGTCAAAGGACTCCTTGAGCTGGATTTCATTCCATTTGTGATCAATACCAAATAAAAGAACCTGAGACCCAATTACAAGCTGTGAGATAGAACGGTTGCTCTCTGAGAGAACAGAACAGCTAGATAAGGTGGACCTTTTCCTTTTCATTTCTTGACTCAAAGTGGCCTGTATTGTAGCTCCCCTCTTCGTCTCCACTTTCCTCCAGCTCAGGTGAGCACTGCAACAAATTAAATCTTTTCCAGAGGGCAGAGGACAGATCAGTCTGTGATTCAGCAGCTGCACTACGCTTCTTCTTCGGTGTTACAGAGGAGTTAGCACTTAACAGGCAGAAAACGTTCACAACCAGCAGCATGCTGAAACACAGCTTTGCATTCAATCTTCAACACTCCAAGTTGCAGCTCTTATTAAATACATCCGTATGCAATCAGTTGAAGATGTTTGTGATAGACAAAAACATCACCCATAAGATTTAGCTAAAACCTCCTGTACTCAATTTAATGAACATAAAGCCACAGACACGCAGATCTCATTACCGTCCTTGAACCTGCAGCACCAGGTTAAAGCCGTAAGTGTCCAGGTGGCATGGTGTGTTGGCCCCGTCTGTGCCAATCCACAAAGTGCTCTCTTTACCATTACGCCCCTCAAAGCCAAACTCTGACCACTTTACATCCTGCAGAAAATTCAGAAAATATATCCAAACTATAAATAAATAATTTGGATCATGATACTGATGCAAAAACCAATGTCACAGCTTTGCTCAAAGACAGGGAATTTTACAAATAATAAAAAATTATGTTTGGGGTAAAAAAAAGAAAATCAAGCTACAGAATTGTCATTTTTCTGAGAAAATTAAGCTGTCAATCATGTGCTGTCAGAGCACAAATACAGCAATCAGACAAGAATCCTAAATAATGAAGCCATTATCCTATAAGCAAGTGGCTGTAAGTGACAGACTGGTCAATTTGGCTGTCAGGAAGCTTTTTTCTTACTTTTAAATTATTCATTTGCAACACTATTTATCCTGTACAGCTCTGTCTGTCTCAAAGGCGTGAATGTCAGCAAGTAATAATTGCAGGTAGATGCCAAATAACTATTTATCACCGAGATAAAACTTAAATAAATCTGTGGAGGTAGCTTAACAGAGGACAGCCATGATGAGAATAAGGATGAGGATCACAGCTAATATAACGCTCCTGTAGGGAAAAACGTAACATTTAAATTGTAAAATGTCAAATGAGCCAAAAATGTTCTCACATAATAATAAAACATTTTAAATTCTTATTTGGGGATTATTCTGAACTCTCAAACTAAAATAGAGATCCTCAAGTGAAGAACATAGATATAAATTAACCTTAAAAATATTTAAAATGTTTTATTTTTCTAAATAAAAGGGCAGACAGAAGGGTAGATTGCAACTATTTTTGTCATGTATATAACATAAAAAAGTCATAAATGTCTGCCTTCACATGTGATGGGCGCCTGTTTATGTTGGAAGATGGTTGCCACAGTTGACATGCTAAATGTAAATTTATCAGGATTGTTAAATTAAACTGCATAAAATGGTTAATTGGATTTGTTAACCTTCAGCATCAGGATGATTACCTCAAACATGAAAGGCTGGTCATGAAACAGTACAGCGATGTACTTGTAATCAGCATAAACCCAGTGCTCTGAGGAGGAGTACTCAGAAAAGGGACCCACATCAGCCTGACCCCGAGTCCAACAGAGAAACTGAGCCACTGTGGCCTCGACATAGGAACACTGGGTCTCAAACAAGGGGGCTACAAATGAAGGAAACAGGAAAAAGCATGAGCAAAACCACAATCTTTAATGTAATGCCATTACAATAAAACAATCCATCCATCCATCCATCCATTTTCTGTAGCCGCTTAATCCTCCACAGAGGGTCGCGGGGCAGCTGGTGCCTATCTCCAGCGGTCAAGGGGCGAGAGGAGGGGGACACCCTGGACGGGTCGCCAGTCCATCGCAGGGCCACACAGAGACGAACGAGACAAACAACCACACACCCACTCACACCTAAGGACAATTTACCAGCCCAATTAGCCTGACAGTCATGTCTTTGGACTGTGGGAGGAAACCGGAGTACCCGGAGGAAACCCACGCACGCACGGGGAGAACATGCAAACTCCACGCAGAGAGGCCGCAGAGCCGGGACGCGAACCCACGACCTCCTTGCTGCGAGGCAACAGTGCTAACCAACTGCGCCACCATGCAGCCTAAAACAATCCAATCAAGCTAAATTAATATATTTAAATTTCATAATAAAAATGAATCAGTTTTCGATATTTTCTGTTTATTTTCTTACAACAAACAAACTGCATCTATGGTAGAGGTGTGACATTTATAATCCATGAAAACAAATGTCTTCCTGTCACTTGGTGCAGCTGAAAAAGATCAATTGGAAATCTAGTTAACAAGGTTTTATCAGGTGCCATGTTCTGTCACTCAGGAGACAAAAGACTCATTACTTTAGCTGTCACAGGCCAAATGGTAAACAAAATACAGCTGTTTCAAAAAGAAGGTTTATGACTCTGTAAAATGTAAATTTGTGTGGAGACAGCACATACCCATTGGGATTAATGTGTTCTTACTGTTTGTCTTCTCTTTTCTTCCAAGTCTGAATCGGACGAGTCTGTCATTAAGGCAGCCTGACAGATGCTCTGCAGTCCAGTGGAGAACGGGCCAGCCACATGTCATGTTCAGGAAAACTGCAGGCTGCTGCAAATGATGCAAAATCCTCTGGGTCTCCTCTGGGCTGAAGGGTTTAATGGAGGTCACGGCAGCCATAGTCAGTGGTTCACGCTGTTAGCTGGTTGCAACACAGTATGAAGACAGAGATTAGCTGATTTAGATTTAGATTGCTGTGTTAAGTCAGCTCACATTCAAAGCAAGTAATAATGAGACAAGAATTTTCTTCAGTAGGCTAATTTCTTCTGTGAAGCATACAGTGAAAAAAAAAGGTCTAAAATTAGCAGATTAGATCACTTATTAGCATTCACGCAAGATGGAAAAGTAACGATAACTTCATTATTTTTCAACATAGGAGGATCTTAGTATAAAACTATGACATGATGGGTAATGTGTATTTCTTTCAAGTACTTGTCATTTGAACAATACTAGAATATGGTAAAACATGTTTGTCAACATTTCAAATGGTTTTCTCAGAAGATCCTACAGGGGGCAAAAAATATTTAGTCAGCCACCAATTGTGCAAGTTCTCTCACTTAAAAAGATGAGAGAGGACTGTAATATTCATTATAGGCATACCTCAACTATGTGAGACAAAATGAGAAAAAAACCAATCCAGAAAATCACATCTTTATAATTTTTAAGATTTTATTTGCAAATTATGGTGGAAAAAAGTATTTGGTGAAACTTTGTTTTCAAAAACTCAATACTTTGTTATAAACTCTTTGTTGACAATTACAAAGGTCAAACATTTTCTGTAAGTCTTCACAGGAGTTTTCACACACCATTGCTGATATTTTGGCCCATTCCTTCATGCAGATCTCCTCTAGAGCAGTGATGTTTTGGGGCTGTCGCTGGACATGCTTCTTACCAAGCCACTCCTTCATTACCCATGCAGTGTGTTTGGGATTATTGTTATGCTGAAAGACGCAGCCATGTTTCACCTTCAATGCACTTGCTGATGGAAAGAGGTTTTCACTCAAAATCTGATGATACTTGGCCCCATTCATTCTTTCCTTTACACAGCTCAGTCGTCCTGGTACCTTTGCTGAAAAACAGCCCCAAAGCATGGTGTTTCCACCCCCATGCTTTAAAGTAGGTATGGTGTTCTTTGGATGCAACTCAGCATTCTTTCTCTTCCAAACACGACAAGTAGAGTTTTGTCCTAATAGTTCCATTTAGGTTTCCTCTGACCATATGACATTCCCTCAGTCTGGATCATCCTAATGCTCTCTAGCAGACTCCAGACAGGCCTGCACATGTACTGACTTGAGCAGGGGGACACGTTTGGCACTGAAAGATTTGAGTCCATGGCAGCATAGTGTGTGAGGGATGGTAGCCTTTGATACTTTGGTCCCAGCTCTCTGCAGGTCATTCAATAGGTACGTCCCCCCCCCCCCGTGTGACTCTGGGATTTTTGCTCATCGTTCTTGTAATCATTTTGACCCCACAGGGTGAGATGTTGCGTGGAGTCCCAGATGGAGTGAGATTATCAGTGGTCTTCTTGTATGTCTTCCACTTTCTAATAATAGCTCTCACAGTTGATTTCTTCACACCAAGCTGCTTACCTATTGCAGATTCAGTCTTCCCAGCCCAGTGCAGGTCTACAATTTTGTTTCTGGTGTCCTTTGACAGCGCTTTGGTCTTGGCCATAGTGGAGTTTGGAGTGTGACTGTTTGAGGTTGTGGACATGGACAGGTGTCTTTTATATTGATAACGAGTTCAAGCAGGTGCCATTAATACAGGTAACGAGTGGAGGACTGTTACAGAAGAAGTTATAGGTCTGTGAGATACAGAAATCTCGCTAGTTTGTTTTTGACCAAATGCTTTTTCCACTATAATTTGCAAATAAAATATTTAAAAATCAGACGATGTGATTTTCTGGATTTCCCCCACTCATTTTGTCTCTCATAGTTAAGGTATACCTATGATAAAAATTACAGTCCTCTCTCACCTTTTTAAGTGGAACAACTTGCACAATTGGTGGCTGACTAAATACTTTATTTTGCCCCACTGTATTTCTGTGGGTTAGCATCCCCCCATGTGACTAGTAATAAAAACTTGATTAATGCTTAATATAACAGATTCATATTAAAACAACTGGCATGCACAGCCTTAAAGAGCATATTTTAAGTTAGACACTCCCTTAAACAAATGTTTAGAGAAATATAATATAAACTTTTTCTGAATAAAAATTTACACAAATTCAGCTTATTTAGGCTCTTGGATTCGTTTTTGTGAGAATTGTCTATTTTTTCACCAAATCGGAAGTGACGACAGTTCAGGGAGACGGTTCGTTCTCTATATAGAAAACTGATCCACTTATCACTACTTGTGACGAGCAAAACAAACCCCCAGAGTGCCGTTATTTTATTACTTTATTACTATAGTGAGCAGTTATTTTATTAAGATAAAAAAAAAAAAAAAAAGCTAAAAACAATCAGTCCTGTAAGGCTGTACCCTGTCGGTCCAGCTGTAGACCGTGATGTATGGCAAGCCGTTTTAACATTTATTAAGTAGACTGGATATGTATTCCAGATATCTATAAATCTATTGTTCCTAGTAGAAATTAACATTCCAGATATCTATAATAACATTCTTCCTATCTGGAATTAACATTTCAGATATCTGAAATGTAATTCTTCCTAGGACAAATGACGTCACATTTCCCATTCATGTGTATTGGGTTTGCAGCGCCTCCTATCTAAAAATACATTTCTCCTATCTGGAATAAACATTATGGATAGTAGAAACTGAATTCTGACTAGGAGAAACTCTCATTTCAGACAGCTCTAATTCAGCTGTTACTAGTAAAAACTCTTATTTTGGATAGGTAAAATTAAAACTCTATTCCTGCTGTCTGTAATTGTATTTTGGATATCCAAAAATACATTTATACTAGTAACAATTGTATTTCGGATATCCTTAATTTATAAATGAACTAGTTAAAAACACTTTGAGATATCAGTAATTACATTTATTACTAGCAAGAATGTATTTTAAGATATCCAAAAAGATTTTCAGGATATCTGGTGACATTTCATTGGGTGGCTATTTTAACATAAAATATGCTCACAGACTATCAGGAAGTGCATTTGATATATCAATAAATTGCTTCTTCCTAGTCAAAATAGCATTGTTAATGGTCAAAATGAAATTCTTGCTAGTAAGAATGCCATCTTTACTAGTCAAAATGGTATTTTTACTAGTAACATTGTGAGTTTTAACAAATGCACTAGGAGGAACTACTACTGTAAAGGTTTTGATTGTTATTTTAACATTTAATAAGTGGATTGGATATGTACTTCATACATTCATAATTCAATTCTTCCTATCTGGAATTAACATTTCAGATATCTGAAATGTAATTCTTCCTAGGACAAATGACGTCACAATTCTAATTCATGTGTATTGGGTTTACAGCGCCTCCTATCTATAAATACATTTCTCCTATCTGGAATGAACATTATGGATAGGAGAAATGTAATTGTTCCTAGGACAAATGACGTCACATTTCCCATTCATGTGTATTGGTTTTGCAGCGCCTCCTATTTACAATTACATTTCTCCTATCTGGAATAAACTATGGATAGTAGAAAGTTAATTCTTACTAGGAGAAACTCTCATTTTAGATAGCTCTAATGACTTGTGATTGTGACGTCATCCTCCGACGCAGCCGCCATGTTGGCAGCTTGTTTGCTTTCTTTTTCTTTTGGCAGCAGCGCGCTCTCGGTCTTGCGGCTTCATTTGATCGTTTTTTTACATTAACCGTGGTAACTCGTTGATGTGTTGTGGGCTGCAACAGCGCAACATATGATCACAGGGGGGGGGGGAAAGTAGAAAACTAGCTAATTTTCCACGGTTTTCCTGCTTGGAGACAGAACCACGTCGGCTCGCTTGGATCGCAGCTGTAAGGCGACCAACCATCACCTTCCATAATATCCCCATGTCGAGTGTGCTCCCTGCATTTTCAGTCTGGTAAGTTAAAGATGTTTTTAAAATTTTTATACATTTATTTTTCCTTCAACCGCGACCGACCATACATACCGGTAGGCTAATGCTCACACACTGAAACAACACAACTTCTTCTGCTACACTTCTGTGGGATGACCAGTTTGATTCCTTTACTAGCAAAACCAGCAAATGAAATGTATGCCTCTGTACAGAGTAGTAAGAGCTATTTTCTTTACCTTTTAGCTGACAGTTTCTGCTTCCATCAGTGCTGCTCTGATGGAAGCAGAAACTGTCAGCTAAAATGTAAAAACAAAAGCTCTTACTAATCTCTGTAAATAAAAGGAAAAAAGTAAAATTGAATTACAGAGCCAGCAGATTAAAGACCTTATATTTTTTGTTGCAGTTTAATGTGACACATAGAGCTAAAAAATATCTATCTGATCCACAGTGGAAACACCTGCACCTGAGATGGAGCTGACCAGGAGCAGATGACAGGATGTGACTTCTGTCAGAGTCGACGTGAAGAAATCAACCAGCTGATGGAAGAGAACAGGGCCTTGAAATTTGAGCTAAGCCAGAGAAAAATGGATTAACATTTCCTGAAGGATGACAACGCCAAAGTGAAGTACTACACTGGATTTCCACACTTCTAAGTTGTCATGGGTCTTCTAGCCTGTGTTCATTCATGTGGAAAGGGTGATTAGAACTGTTTGCAACAAGTACACTATTTTGTCTGCTAAAGTATCTATTCACATGGTGCTGCCATGCAAGGATGAAGATATGATCTTTGTTGATAAAATGTTTCTGTGTGTTGTGCTGTGACAAATATGAGCCCAAGTGTTGTGCCGAAATAAATATGCAGTAAATACAAGTGTGTTGCATCTGTCCATAATAAAAATACATGTCTTATATAATAGGTTTTTTTGTTTAGTTTATGCAGTGCAGTATACAGTACTATACAATGAAACAAAACAATATAAACAAATAAAAGCAATAATGATTTGAAAAAGCAATTGCTTTCACAATCAGTTATATTTTTCAAGATTTATTTCCAAATTGTGCAACTTGACAAAGAGCAGTGCAGTTTGAATGCTTCAAAGTAAAATGTAACAAAAATGTGCAAAATCTTACTTAGGCAATGTAATATATAAACAATCTGTAAATGCAGTAAACAATGACAACTAAAAGTAAAAACCAAAATTTAAGGTAGTACAATTTCTTAATTTACAATGAAAAAAAAAAAGATTTTTCTCTTCTATTGCACAAATAATATAAGACTCTGGACAGCTGTGGGTTGCGCGCTGGGAGTGCAAGACCTGAGGAGACATAGATGAACATACATTAAGCATCTGTTTATTGTCTTAAAATAGAGAAGCAAACCAGTAATTAACACTTA
>SSNR01000020.1:1654130-1688331 GCA_006937965.1 Callopanchax toddi | reverse complement strand
ATGTTCATTCAAGATAGGAGAAATGTAATTGTAGATAGGAGGCGCTGTAAACCCAATACACATGAATGGGAAATGTGACGTCATTTGTCCTAGGAAGAATTACATTTCAGATATCTGAAATGTTAATTCCAGATAGGAAGAATGTTATTATGGATATCTGGAATGTTAATTTCTACTAGGAACAATAAATTTATAGACATCTGGAATACATATCCAGTCTACTTAATAAATGTTAAAACGGCCAGCTAAAGTATTTAAGAATTTTGAGATATCTCAAACTTAATTCCTACTAGCGCAGTTGTAATTATGGATATCCTTAATTATAGTTTATACTAGTAACAACATTGCTGTTGATATCTTCATTTGAAATTTTGACTAGTAAGAATACAATTAGTACTAGGATAAATTAAATTATTGCTGTATGAAATAGGAATTACAGAGAGGTCCGATTGTTGATTAAATGTTAAAACGGCTTGCCAAAGCGACCCACCTCCTCACTTGGGTCTGGATAAAATACCAGCGTTTAGCACCAGGTTTGATCATCAGAGCTCCAAACATTTAGCTGCGTTCAGGTGGATTGTTAAGAAATGAAAGAGTTTATAAAAAGTTTCACAGGATGCAGCTAAACGGTTCGAGGCTGACCGAAACAGTGTCGGGTCAGGCTGGAAACCCCGCCGTGAAGCCCCTCTTGGGAGCCCCACTGGGAACGGGAAGCCCCTCTGGAGAGCATCGCGGCATGGATTTACTGTACCCCGCCAGCCAGGTGAGGGTCAGACACCTGAAGGAAATGCTCTCATGAAATCGCGGACCGGTACCGGACTACGACCCACCACGAACCGTACCAAACCTGGCATGGAAACGAGACTCAAGTCTCCCCGTTAGCTCCTGTTAGCTGCTGCGTGCTAACAGCGGTTCCGGTGAATGGATCGAAGTAACGGTGCCTGTTTAGAGTCACACTGAATGTTTTTCGCCGGTATGTGGGACTCCATCACATCCAGTCCTGGACTAGACCAGGACCACCGGAGTTTTTCGTCTCCAAACAGAAGTCACCGTACCGGTAAGGAAGCCGTCTTGTTGTTGACTCAGTGACCTGACAGACTGGCCATTGGCATTCATAAACATAATAATTTAGCATTTTTTATTAAAATGAATTCACACCGACTCGATTAAAGAGCGCTCTAACCTAAAACTAACAACTCATCGCCGACAGCGAGCAGGCAGCTGGCAGACTAGAGCGGTGCCAGTCTGAGATGTTAAAGTAGTTTAGCTTTAAAAAATCTAACACAATGATTAAAACAAGCATCTGTTACACAAACTCTACACAACAAAGGGCTCAAATGATCATATTTATGGGATTATTGATCGTACAGAGTGTTAAATTATCCTACAAATACTTTATTTATCTACATCTGACAACATTGTAAGCAGCGCCACCTAGCTAGGAGCTCCCTTAGCTGACGTCACAGGTCTACATATGAAAAAAAAAAAAGCGTTTTTAAGAAGCTTTGCAAAAAGGGGCACTTTTGACTAGAAAAATGTTTTTAAAAAATGTATTGTAAAACAAAATACCCTCAATAAACATTTCAAATAGTATTTTTGGACAGAGTTTTATCATAATAATAAAAAAAAGAACTTAAAATATGCTCTTTAAGACCTACAAACCTTAAATGAACACAGTAACTCAAAATCCTGTTGTTTTTCCACATACTATTCCTAGAATTTTGCTCAGTTGTTGCTAATAATTACATTGTACATAGTTCATATGAGGTTGTGTTTAATGAAAACTTTGCTTCATGTAAAAACTTTGATATAAATTACTTTTTATAATCGTACAATTTAGGTAATATTTTTGCATCTGTGCTCATTAATATATATTTTGGTAAAGTTTATTGTATATGGGTTTATCGTTTTTATGATTACCTCTAGTCACTGTGAGACTCAGTCTGTATGGTCATTCCATGTCATTATTGAATGCCTTAAGGTTTTAAGTCATTCTGCATTTCTTTGTTATCAATAAACTTTTGGAAGTTTTAAACGCTGTTGGCATGTTTCTTGTCGGTAAAAATCTTGTTGAATCAGTATGCCAAATCTGAAGCTGAACCAAATGACACACTGGCTCTAATTTAATTTGAGCCAAGTATAACTGGTCCATGTTTGGTGCCAATATAGCCACTGGTTTGCCAAACTTTTGGCCAAATAGCTTAATGTAACACAGAGATTAATTTAATGACCACAATTTGACTGAAAAACTACAAAACAAATACGATTAGATGAAGGTTAGTCGTGAAAGCACTCAAACTACCAGCACAGTGATTTAATCGTTTCAGGAAAACTACAATTGATGCTATTAGCTAGGTAATTTTGAGCGCACCCTTACATTCAAACGTGCTGCCAAAATGTAACCTAGCTTTGTGAAAATAGGGTACCTGTGCGGAAAAAAGGGACTCACCTCTCACTACACGTGTAACAGAACTTTTGGCGGATGTAAACACAAATCACATGACACTCTACGTTTGAACGCTTTTCTGTGTATCTGCTTCATTTTGGCTCTCGTGAAGCTGCAAAGACCTCACTCAAGCTCACGCGCAGGAGGATCCTAAATGGCTACTCAAGAACACCAGTTCCCACTTCCGTTGTGACATGCGCAGTAAGGGAACAACAGAGAAGCTGTCGGCAGTTTTTGTTTGTGTAGTCAAGAAAATATCAGCGGTACGTCGATTTCCTATCGCAGCGCAGTCGTTAAACCCGGAATTTGGCCTTATTTACCGACAACAGCTACAATGGGTGCTGGTTCGAGCACCGAGGCAGAACGGGAACCCCTTCTTGCTCCTTCTTATGTTGGGACTAACACGAATGGCCAGCCTGTAAATAGTCGAGTGTACGGGAGAAGATGGCTGGTTCTGACCCTGTTTTCCCTGCTGGGGCTGATGCAGGGGATGGTGTGGAACTTTTGGGGTCCTATAGCGAACTCGGCTGTTCAAGCTTATGGATTCACCAACTCTGAAATCGCAGTTCTGGTCATGTGGGGTCCAGTGGGTTATATTCCATGGTTACTGTTTATGTGGTTAATGGATAAAAAAGGTGAGTTGTTTTATTCTAGTACGCTGTGTCCTGTCAGGATATTATTGTGTCAAACCCACTGTTTTATCCCTGTTTTATCTCCTCTTAGTGACCTTTTAATAGTTACTCGAATAATCTGAATGACTAATTTGATTGTCTAAATATCTATTGCAAAAGGTGTCTTTTCTTCCCCTGTTTAGGACTATAGAACAGAAAATGTTTGTCATCTTTATTCAATTATCTGGTGTCAGTCATCTCTGTTGGGTTATTATGTTAGAGTGATGAGTAGCAGAGTGTTTTGAATCACAAGTTCCTGCTTCCACTAAAGTTCACATGAAAAAAGACTGAACATTTTGTCTGGTTTGACAAGGATGTTTGTGTTCTGCTTAACCAGTTCTACTGTGTGGCCTCACTGACACAAAGTATGTAATACCTGCTGTCAGGTGACAAAAATATGAACTAAACCAACATCACATCAACTAAGAAAAAACATATTAGTGTGGAAATAAACTGAACTTGTGATCCTGATTCATGATCAGGTAGTTCAGGCAGTTTTAACTGTCAAATTTAATCACAGGGTGTGTCAGAAAATCTGCTTCTTAAAGTGGAAATCCTGTTCAATAGACCATATGAGAGGCATAATAAAACCAGCTTAGATTACCGTCCATGTCTTTAAAGTTGAGACTTACCAAGTTTAATAGTGATTATGTAACAGACGTGTCAAATTAGGCAACTCATTCAGTATTAACAAATCGCATTAGGCCATAGTTTGTTTATGAGGCTAAGATTTCCAGAGGTGGCTACAGACTTGTGTTTCTGTGTCTGACATTGATCTTTTGGCATGCAGAGATGATGGAACTGATTAAACGTCTCTGTGGGGAAAATGTTTTGCACCCTGCTAACAGGCCACCCCATTCCACCAAGCTAATGATCCAACAGCTAATGATCAACAGAGTGAATGCTTTCAAAAAGATGTCTAGTCACAACGTAATACATTTAATTTGATTCATGCGTTCATATAGTGAGTTTGATCCTCATCGGTTTATTTTCAAGTATGAGTTATCTTTTTTCTTCTTTTGGTTCTTCATAATTTAATATTTTGTATTTTTAGTTTAATTTATGTGCAGCACTCATTTTATTGAAGGTGCTGGCAACATTTTCTCAAATAAAGACCAGTGTTAAACTAAGATCATCTTGTGTTGAGAAATGATGGAGTTTTGGTCAAATTTAGTAAATATTGTTGTGTGTAATCTTAAGCTGCATCATAAGCTCATCCTCTAGAGTATGGGTGATGACTCTTAGCTACCATCAGACCAGATTTGTGTTCAATATCTAAAATTGACTGAGTTATAACCATTTTAGTGTTTGCTAAACTCAGTTAGCTGTGTCAGCCTTCTTGAATGGAATTGACTCCAAAAGTTAATCAGTTGTAGATGTACATTCAATTTTACTTGTCATTAAAATCTGCCCTGTAGTTCATGAGATACATAAAAAAGTACAACCAAATGAACCAATGCACGCACACAGATGCTTTTGCCTGTCAGCAGCAGGATAGAATCAATACCTTTTATCAGAGAAAAGTTTTAATTTTAATTATATTTTACTGCTGTTAACATCCATCAGGCTACTTTCTTCTGAAGAAATTATAATGTGTTTATCAAAGCTTCAGCAAACTATCATGTCATGGAAAAAGTCAAACTGGGCAGTGATTCTCTTTAATGGGAGTCATATGAGTGAAAGTGTGACTTCCACCTTTATAGAGATAGCTGGTTGTTTGAGTTGTTGCTGACATGGATAATTCTAAATAAGGAACTTTGGGATTTCCATGTTTTCATTCAGATGAAATTTTATCAACGCTACTGAAACAAATCCAGTCTGATATAGCTCAGCAATACATTTGTCATTAATATGATAATGTTCAGGCTTTGTTGACACATTTTTGAAAGAGTTGATGCAACTGCACGCTCATCTTAATTGTTCTAGTGTTGTTATTTTGTTGTTTTATTTGGAATTAGTCATAGCAAGCTGAATAAGAAATACACCTCTGTACAAGAGAGCACCACTAAAATAAGGAAGATTTGAAATAGTATGAAAGTCAATGGAAACCTATATTAGACCAACTGAAATAGCTTATTATCCAAGTAATATGATTGAATATATAGATGCAAATTAGTTCTGTCTTTCTGTAGAAAGTTTGCCTAAAATACAAAAAAATCTCAATATTAATGTGTTCATATCAACATTGCTGAGAACTACAGTGAATCATAGGTTATTTTCTTCCAAGTGTCATTTTTCATGCTAGTAATATTTCTGTCCATTCCACTGAACACCCACTCACTGTGATGCACACACCTGATGGTTGTGTTTGAGGTTCTGAAGCACAGAGACTGAAGGGAGGGAACCTTTAAGAATCTCATCATCTGATATTACTTTAGAAGGCTGCAATGCAACATTATACAATAATCACTGATGAATCTTTCTCTCTCTTTACCTCCTCACTGTGTGTACTTTTAAAACAAAGTATTTGTAATGATCCCAGATTAATTTACTGTCAATATTTTTAATGTATCAGTGAGCAAATATGAAACTGCTGTACGGAAATCACATCTTTCATAAGTAACAATGCTTGTGCGGTGCCCTTATTCAAAGAGAAAATATAAAGTCAAAGCCTCTGAATGTAAAAACGTCCCCAACAAAGACAGGAAATAAAACTATAAATGAATGAATAAACATAATGCATAGTTCTGTGCCAAAGTGAAATATAGTCATTTCAAATCAGAAACTAAATACAATTTTTAAGGAAGGAGCCTGAATCATCTTTTGGTAGAGATACACCGATTGGTTTTCAGGGTCGATACTGTTTTCTGATTCTTGTACATCTTTGACCTGAAATTTTTGAAGATTCAGATTTATTTTAAGGAGCTAATCTAATACTTTTTAACATTTGTTTTTAATTCAATTTGGCAAAGTAGATTTTATAATTTAGAATAACCTTTATTCATTGGGAAGCATCATTCAAATGGTGAGAGTGACGAACTGGTTTATCTAATCTGATATCACTGAAGTATTCAAGAATAATCAAGCAACTGCATGTTGTTTTCATATCATGCAGCTGTCATATAGGAATCTTAGGTGCTAAACAATACATTTATTTGTAAAAACAAATACTGATCAGAAGTTGTTTGTCTGTACAGACCTTGTGAACCTGAACTATGCTCGCTGAATAGATTTTCTAGTGTTTCTTTTTTCCTAATAAATGATAACATCTTGTGCTGTTTAGGTTTGCGGATATCCCTCCTCCTCGCTGGCTTCTTCATGCTGCTTGGAGCGGCTCTCCGAAGCATCCCGGTGACAGACCTGCACCTCAGACGATGGTAAGACTCGTGTAAACATGACCGCAGCAGATGGTTCCACAGAGCGAGCGCAATGATGAAGGTGGGAAAGAAGGAGACTCATCTGCTGCATTACAGTCATAAGCCATTTGAAGATTTTGCAATTAGATTTATTATGCAAAAGTTATTTTTATGCCTGCTTTATTCAGTTCAGAACAAGCTATGTGCAGACGTTTATTAAAAAAGAAAGTTGCCAAAGTTAGGACTTCTTCTTAATGAGTTTACAGTAATGTTAGCTAGTTGGTTTTATAACTTAAATTGTTTCAGTTTATATTATAAGACTCGTATAATAAATAGAGATTTGAGGTTTTGACACAGTTAAAATGGAACAAATCACAAAATGTAAACATACATTTTACCCCAGGCTCTGGAAAAATCCATGTAAATATTTTAACTTTTTACTGACAAATCAGTTACCAGAAACAAATAACTTTAGAGTAATAATCAATTTAAAAAGAGATACACGTTAAGAGTAACACTGTTTACATGCAACATAAACTGGTTTTATCCATGAAAGTTATGATAATTAAAGAAAAAGAAACTTTAAAATTAATTCATCTTCAGCTGCATTACCGTTTCTGAAAGCAATAAATGCTCTCATTATTCTGTAAATACTCTATAATATACAGTGGAGGAAATAATTATTTGACCCCTTGCTGATTTTGTAAGTTTGTCCAATGACAAAGAAATGAAAAGTCTCAGAACAGTATCATTTTAATGGTAGGTTTATTTTAACAGTGGCAGATAGCACATCAAAAGGAAAATCGAAAAAATAACTTTAAATAAAAGATAGAAACTCATTTGCATTTCATTGAGTGAAATAAGTATTTGAACCCCTACCAACCATGAACAGTTCTGGCTCCCACAGAGTGGTTAGACACTTCTACTCAATTAGTCACCCTCATTAAAGACACCTGTCTTAACTAGTCACCTGTATAAAGGACACCTGTCCACAGAATCAATCAATCAAGCAGACTCCAAACTCTCCAACATGGGAAAGACCAAAGAGCTGTCCAAGGATGTCAGAGACAAAATTGTAGACCTGCACAAGGCTGGAATGGGCTACAAAACCATTAGCAAGAAGCTGGGAGAGAAGGTGACAACTGTTGCTGCAATTGTTCGAAAATGGAAGGAGCACAAAATGACCATCAATCGACCTTGGTCTGGGGCTCCACGCAAGATCTCACCTCGTGGGGTGTCAATGATTCTGAGAAAGGTGAGAAATCATCCTAGAACTACACGGGAGGAGTTAGTTAATGACCTCAAATTAGCTGGGACCACAGTCACCAAGAAAACCATTGGAAACACATTACACCGCAATGGATTAAAATCCTGCAGAGGTCCCCCTGCTTAAGAAGGCACATGTGCAGGCCCGTCTGAAGTTTGCCAATGAACACCTGAATGATTCAGAGAGTGACTGGGAGAAGGTGCTGTGGTCTGATGAGACCAAAATTGAGCTCTTTGGAATTAACTCAACTCGCTGTGTTTGGAGGAAGAAAAATGCTGCCTATGACCCGCAAAACACCGTCCCCACCGTCAAGCATGGAGGTGGAAACATTTTGCTTTGGGGGTGTTTTTCTGCTAAGGGCACAGGACAACTTCACCGCATTAACGGGAAAATGGACGGAGCCATGTATCGTCAAATCCTGAGCGACAACCTCCTTCCCTCTGCCAGGAAACTGAAAATGGGTCGTGGATGGGTGTTCCAGCACGACAATGACCCAAAACATACAGCAAAGGCAACAAAGGCGTGGCTCAAGAAGAAGCACATTAAGGTCAGCCTCCGGTCAGTCAGTCTCCGGACCTTAATCCTATAGAAAACCTATGGAGGGAGCTGAAGGTCAGAGTTGCACAGAGACAGCCTCGAAACCTTAAGGATTTGGAGATGATCTGCAAAGAGGAGTGGACCAAAATTCCTCCTAACAAGAAACGTTTGACCTCTGTGCTTGCAAACAAGGGTTTTTCCACTAAGTATTAAGTATTTTTTGTTAGAGGGTTCAAATACTTATTTCACTCAATGAAATGCAAATGAGTTTCTATCTTTTATTTAAAGTTATTTTTTCGATTTTCCTTTTGATGTACTATCTGCCACTGTTAAAATAAACCTACCATTAAAATGATACTGTTCTGAGACTTTTCATTTCTTTGTCATTGGACAAACTTACAAAATCAGCAAGGGGTCAAATAATTATTTCCTCCACTGTAGTAGGACTCCTGTAGAAACATACATGTCTGTCACATGATTAAACAAAACATTTTCTATGGTAACAAGTACTATTTGTCTTGGAGTGGGTCTCTGAATCTGTTAGTTCATAAGTTGGCTGGTTCATGTGGCCGCATGGCACAAAACATGGTTATTTATAATAATAATACATAAACACCACAAAGAAGTCCCAGTTCACACTTCTGTGTGTCATATCCATCATTTCACAAAATCCTACAAATTGTAACCTATGATACATGAATGGTTTCTGCATAAGGTTTTAATAATGTTCAAGTTTTGCCCTCATCGTTCTTGTCGTGTTCTCCACCTCTTGAGACTGAAGACACACTTTATGGTTTGTGTTTCAGGATGTCTAAAATATTCAGTAGGAAAATATAAGGTGTATACAAATCCAGAAATCTGCTGAAATGTTATTGACATTTAGTTTGAAACGTTAATCAGATCTTATTTAGTTCAGAGCAATGAGAAAAGACTGATTACTTGGCCCAGGCTTCAGATCAGGTTAATATTGTATTATTATTAGTATTATTGTGTCATTTAGTATAGGACAGAGGTTCAGCAGAGCTCAGGGGGTACAGGGTTGTTTTGCATGTGTACAAAATCCACTAAATGTTTACCAGAAATTGTGATAGAAGTTTAATTGAATCAAATTCTGCTGTTCCACACAAAGCTGCCTTTTCCATGTCATACTGTTTATGGGATTTAAAGGAATTAAAATAATACAACTTTAAATTCAACTTAAACCAATGCATTAATTTAAACCCTGATTAAACACATATCCAGGTGTTGTTAGGAGCTCTCAGTCAGTGTGCTGGTATCTGTCGAAAACCATCCCCACCTTCCCTTGATGCATTGTCCAAGAGATGATGAGCTACAAATGGTCTCATCAGACACCAGCCAGGATTTTTGTCACTTCTAATAATTTGATGCCATTTACGGCTGCATTCAGTCAACATGATTCCAAACAAGGTCCTGACTTTTTTCTTGCATCTACAAAAAGGAACGATTTGAATTCATTTGGCTGCAACAGAATGTGATTCAGAAAAAACGGCTCAGTGCTATAATTATTACTCTGGTCTTTTGTGTCCAAAGCCACCAGCTTTTTTTTTCTTATCAGACAGCACATTGACAGGGTGTCAGTGAAAATTATTAGGAGAAAAATCTATTATTCATAGTGGTTTGACTCTCAGTTTTACTTATAGGTTCAGTGATCCTCTTTCACAGAGCTGAGAAAAGGCCATTTCAATTATCAGATGTCTTCTGAAAAATGTAATTTCTTTGAATAACTAATCTGTCCATTGATTTCTAATAAGCTCCACAATAAAGCAGCACATCTCATATCACTGGACGGATAACATTGTCATGGATTGAGTTGCATATTATATAAATCATCCTGTTTGAGTATTTTTTTTAAACAATGTTGTCTTTAAAAGAACTGATAAAATCCTTTTTTGCCTTCATCCCATTGACTTGCAGTAAGAAAGCTATTAGTTAGGTAAATAGTTTACTTTTCACCAGATTTAAGTTACATAAAAGCTCCTCTTGGTGAATAATAAAAGGGATGTGCATGTTCAGACCTGCTATCACATCCTGCTGACCCCATATAGATTCCTGTGGTCTGTGCTGACATCATATTATTTACCACATATGGCACAGGTAATTGCATTTCTCAATTATTAAAAATATAAGATAAAGTGAGTTAATTATTGAGCATTTCAGTGAAAAAAATTTCCAGGGTTTTAGCCTCAGCATAGCTTATAAAGTATTTAAAGTTTGACCTTCATAATAAACCACACACTGATTTCCTGAGCTGATGTATTTGTTGTTTTTAGGTTGATACTAAAAGATTGTCCCCAAAGATTTACCACCTGCTAGAGAAAGGCAAGAGATAATGTCTGTGTCTGTTTTTTATGTTTTAGCAGAATATTTAACGAATGACAAAATTTATTGAAGCTCCCAGAAAGATGTCTGTCACAGCTAATTGAAATTACCGACATAAAAATGGCTATAAATCTGTTAATTTGACAGATTCTGAGCTAAAATTTGAGATAGTTGTAGCTCAGAGCCGGTCACAACTCATTTACCAAATCATACAAGATCCTGTGAGTTTTATTTCTTTATTAGGGGCAGCTGGACTCCTATTATGTTTTTTGAAATCACTTTACCTCCACTATCTTCTTGTTCTGATCATGGGTTGGAAGGGTTTAGCCGTTTTAATCACATTAATTGGATCTTTGAAGTCACTTGAATCACTGACCCAAACCTTTTTTGGAATCTCACCACCCATCGGTGTCTGATTCATCTGCCATGTCTGAAAAAGGGTTGTTATCATACAGATTGCGTATCCACATGTTTCACTTTCAAAACTCTCCAAACTAGTATACACATACATCTATACCGTGAGTAATCACAGGGTTTTTACCAAAAAGAGGAAACAGAATCATGTGGAAAGTTGACACACAAAACCTCTAGCTCTTCTCTTTCTCTTCTTTAAAAAATACAATCAGGGCATAATTCTTATATTCAAAACAAGTAAAAAGTAACGTTTCTCTGCAGCTCAGTGATTCTAGTGTGCTTAAATCTGAGTGCAGCAGTATAACAGCCTACATTAATATTTGACATATGATAAGCTGAGAAATCACATGACTCATAGCCGCCTGCAGAGATCCCTTCAGCAGCCATGACCTTCAGCTCTTGGGATTTTTTTGTTCAAATGGTGAAAACAAGGAAGCATGGTGAAAGTTAAGCTAACATTATTCAGACAGCAAATGTTACAGTGACACAGTTCAGTTTAATTTGCATAATAAATGTAATAGGTCACAGCTTTTTGACGTCATGTTTTAATAGATGACAATGGATTTCAAGAAAAAGAGTTGATGTTTAGCATGTTTTCATGGACCACCAGTAGATGTCAGTGTTTCCTTTGCAGTAGTGGGGATGGCATGATGACAGGGCTTTGTTTAGTTACATGTGTTGCTGTGGATTTGCTGCATTTCATGGCTACTTTTTAGTATCGGACATATGGAGCTGAAGTGACTTTGATTATGTGAGAGGAAGGAGACTTGCTGGCTTTATTCACTTCTTCTCTGATCAGTCGACAAGTGTCAGTTTAAAAAGTGTTATGTTCCCTCAAAGCCCCCTGTAGATCTGTTTTGTTCTCATCGTTTTATGTCTGAAAGGCAGCTACGTCTCTTTGTGGTTACCTCTTAAGCAAACAAAGAGCCTCTTTGTTCACAGATTTTAGAATCTTATTTTGGAAATCAAAGGGAAATTTAAACGTGTCAACAGTGACCAAAGGAACTTCCTCTGATTATGTGCATGGCTCTTTAAAAAGAGCCTTGAGAAAAAGAAGTTAAATGTGTTTTGTTAGGTTCAAACAAGGATTCTTTTTTTGTGTGGTGGTCACTGATTAGATTGTGGTGTGATCAGTTGTACGCTCAATCTTAGAGGTCAAATTTTTGACCTTTTTGTTCTCTTTCGGTTTGGTGCATTCATTATGTTCTCTCGTCATCTCAATATGTCTCCATTTCTGTCTGATAAATGAATAGAGAGAGAGAAACTGTGTGATTATTGTCAGTCAGGTAGATCCCTCAGACTCTGTCTGATTGGTCATCAGAACCCACCGTGGATCCTGCAGCAGGCTGTTCTATCACTGTAATGATTGCTGTGATGCCATTTTCGAGGTAGGATTGGGTTGGCCTTTTTTTTATGGCAGAATTGAGTCTATAAGCCCGTTTGGACCAGAAGCCGTGAGATGATTTAGCCATAGTGCAGGCTTCCGTGTCTCATTCTCCATCAAATTCAGTCTGACAGGGTTCATCAATAGTGATAAATCACTAGTTGAAACAGCCGCTCCAGTCCCTTATTTTCCCTCTCCATCCACAGTTCAGTTTCCTCAGACGACCTCTCGTCCTCGAGTTGGTCACATCTTTCCTCATCACCTGTCATAATACAGTATAGACACTTTTCAGATGACATCTATCCTGTGATGTAATAGACAGTGATGGAAGAGACTGACCAAACGTCAGACATAACATTTCAAAAGCTGTCAAATACTAAAAAAATCCTCCTGTCAAACTTTTGTTTTTAAATTCACCTCTCAACAAAAGGCAAAATCTGGGCAATATTGTTTTTGTCTGTGAGCGTTTGTTTGTTGTCTGTACTGTTTGCAGGATATCTCATAAATCATTTAATGGATTTTAGTGAAAGTCACGGAACTTAATCATTTAATGTACATTTAAAATAAATCAATCTTTGGAGTGAATCCAAATCAAGGTGGATGCCAAAGCTAATTGGTTTTAAAACGCACAAAAAAGGCTCAAACTCAGAAGGGTTCTGCAGGTTTTAAGCTAAAATTCAGTGTGTTAGTAGCTTCTAGGCATTCACAACACATTCCAAGTGCTAACAAATTGAAGGATCTTTGGAGTCAGACTTGTTTGTTTGCTAAATATCTCATAAGCCACGGATGGATTTCAATGGAGTTTTCAGAAAGTTCCTTTTACCAGTACAGCCATTGTGTTTGCTTTAAAGTTTTTTTTAAAGTTGCTTTTAAACTCTTTATTAAAGGTGCTGGGTGATATACAGTTCTTCATAGAATTCTAGACCTTTAATTGGACTTTTTTTGATCCAGCAGACAAACTGTCCATTCACTTGAATTAAAGTCTTCATGTATATACCGTAATTTCCGGACTATAAGCCGCTACTTTTTTCCCTTGCTTTGGACCCTGCGCCTTAAACAACGGTGCGGCTTATCTGTGGCTCAGCTAACGGCTACCAAGGGGGCGCTATCAAAGCACCAGCGCACAACAAAGTATGTTTTGAAAAACTGGACTGCTGCGTGATGATGATGGAGAGTAAGAGATGACTGTTTGGGAACTGCTGTATCAAAATAAGCAGCCTACCTTGTTATGTCTTCCTCCTCCTGCGTGCTAAAACCATCAAAATCCTCTTTGTCAGTGTCAGAAACGAACAGGCCCAGAATCGCCTCATCAGCCAGTCTCTCTCCTTTGTTGTCGCTCTGAAAACCAATAAAATCCTCTTCCTCTTTGTCAGTGTCTGAATCAAACAGCCTCCGAACGGCTCAATCAGCTATTGCGCAATCCACTTCTATGGCCGTGTGTCGCATTTGCGCATGCGCACGTAATTTACGTGACCGCGATTCATAAAGCTTTTGCGTGTTTTACGTACGTGCGTTTACCTCGCAGTCACGTTCATTACGTGCGCATGCACAAACGCGACGCGTGGCCATATTAGAGGATTACGCAATAGCTTATGGAGCCCTCGTTCGGAGGCTGTTTTACTCCGAAACTGATGAAGAGGAAGAGGATTTTATTGGTTTTTAGAGGGACAACAAAGGAGAGAGACTGGCTGAGGAGGCGATTCTGGACCTGTTCATTTCTGACACTGACGATGAGGATTTTGGTGGTTTTAGTACGCAGGAGGAGGAAGACGATGACACGGTAGGCTGCTTATTTTTGATACAATAGTTCCCAAACAGTCATCTCTGTCCCAACAATCCCCTCTGTGGTAGCAGGAACTCATATATAGAGTAATTAAACATTAAGGAACAGTGAGGCCAGCTAGTGCTGCTGGAACCGGTTGGGCCGCTCCGGCTTTCTCTCAGTTCAAGCAGCAATCAGTAGCTGCCCAAGGTGGTAAAACATTTACATACGAACAGTAGGCTGTGTCCTCAGAGCAGACAACAACCGTATTCACATACAAACAGACAAAGGTATGTGGGTGTGAGAGTAGCCTCTAAGTGGCCTCCCACACACACATACATATGGTAACTAAACATTAAAACACCCGCGGCTTATAGTTAGGTGCGGCTTATGTGTGGACAAATCTGCAATTTCCCCCAAATTTAGCTGCTGCGGCTTATATTCAGGTGCGCCTTATAGCCCGGAAATTACGGTAAACAGAACCCAGTTGGAATCGAACACATCGTCTGAAGTTTAGATCAAAAATGCATTCTTCTTTTACAAGGTTTATGTCTGAATCCAGAGAGAATAAGAACAGTGATGTATTTCCAACACGTAAAAGCTGTAATATGACCATTAGATTATCAAAATTAGAGAAAGATTAAAGAGTCCATTTGTCTTATTTACAACATCACTGTTTTGTTCAATAAGTCTCTGCTTTCATGTCTGAGAAACATTATTTTTCTGATGCAGTGAAATACATTCTGAAACCAACTTTGTCTGAATGCTCCGTTTCATCTTTCATCTCTTTATGGCTGATTCAGAAAAACCCAGTCTGTCGAGATGTTTTGTCAAAATATCTGTAAGGCAGCTGCTCATTCTTTCAAAAACTTGAAATGACTTTGTTTGAAACTGTCTTCTGTGGGACCAAAAAACTCCCTCAGGTGTGGAGTAACTTTAACACGCAGTAAAAGTAAGAGTCAGGCAAAGTTATACACACAAAATACATAATGTCTAATATGAATTCAGTGCCAAATCTGTTGTCATTTACATTTTATTAAAGCACTTTATCTTCATAAAACAGGTGACATGCCACCCCGTGCAATGGAGGACATACCTGTACCTATGTTTTAAACGAGGATACATGTCTATGATTTTTCTGGTCACAGCAATAACAACAACACAGTTCACCTAAAATGATATAGATTTAAAAAAAATTTTCAAGAAGTTACACCATAACTGATGAGTTGGTCATTGGTACTTTTTGATACTGGACACCCTCAGCACTGCCCACTGCTTATAACTTTACCATCCCACCTAAAAGGATACCACTGGATAGGGTTAGGGTTAGGGATGGTGCGTGCTAATTGACCTGACCACACCAACAGGCGCAGGCGTCTTGCAGTAAACATGTTACCTATGTCACAAATACACCCATCAGCTGAGCATCCACATGACAGGATATCAGCACGTCTACTGGTGTTTCTGTACAATCACAAACACGTCACCCACTGACCTGGATATCACCATTCAACCTTGAGTGTGTTTCACATTCATTTACGTCTCTTTTTTCTTATAATGATTTAAAAATATTACAAGAAACCCATTTACATAACAATGTAAGACGAGGAAGAAAAATTGTAAGAAACAATGGTTAATAAAGCCAGCACAGTTCTGCTGATAAACATTGATCTGTTAAAGCTTTTAACTCTTTAAAGTCTAGTAAGTGTGGGTTGTGCACAGTTTTGCAAGTGCTGCATATAAATGGGTTCACATTCGACATACAGTTGGAAAGCTAAGAATCGTTTGTGGTTTGATCAATACAAAACATTTCTCACAGCAGGTACCTCAAAGTGACCGCAGCAGGTACAATCAGTGTCATCAAAACAAAATGTACAGTTTAGAGGTGGTTCACCCGTAAAGCTTTAATTCAATTTTCTGCCCAAAACTTTATTCCATAAGCGCCTCAGTGATACAGCTTGGGTAAAACTTGTCAGATCACAACTATAGGTGGTAACCCAGGACTCCCTTGTAAATGAGTTTCTGTAACTCAATGGGACTTTCCTGGCTAAATAAAGGTTAATAAAAAATGTTTATGGTTTCACCATTTTGAGTCACCTGACAACTTGGGATGCTGTTATGGATGTTAAATTACTAAGAAAATGGAGGCAAGTCCAGCGCTGTTTCCTTCATCCTGCTGAGATAAGATGCGAATGAAAGAGTCCAAAACATTCCGGCATGAACACACAAGATCAGAAAAAAAAAGATATTTAACAGGTCACTTTTTGGTCTGTGTTACTTGCAAATGTCATTTAAACATTTGCAGTTAAGCTAGTGATAAAGGTCGAGAAGCTTTAAAACCAGTGAAGGAGTGGGATGAATAAAACAGGGAGTAATTGAGGAGGTGCTGCTGTGTAGGCCGGCATGTCATAAGGCCTAAGATGTGGGAAGGAGGTGTGGGGTGAACAAGGTCTTTATGTTCTGCTGTGACACATTCATCTGTGTAGCCCCAAAAACAGTGGACAACAAAGTCAAAGAGATAACCAGGACTGTGTAAAACCATTGAGAACTGGACAAACTGCTGCTTTAATTCTAAATATTCTGTTAATTCTGAGTCCATATTGGAGCAAAACGTTATGCCTGGTAAGACTAGTTTAATACAAACAACGTATTATATTAGGATATACCTGAATTACTGTCTGTAAATGTTTCATCAAGAATACTGTATTGTAGAATACCACAATCTCAGATTAAGTGTAACATTTCCCCCTGTATATCTTTATCTTTCATTTTTCTGTAGTCTTTGCTGCCCCTTTCCCTGCTGAGCTGCCTCAGACTGCTCTGAATGAATGGTGTCTTTACTGAGCTTACAGACAATCAATCAGCCGTGAGCCGTCTCCAGCGGCTGGCTGTCTCAGGCAGACGGGTCTGGAGGGGGCTGAGGGTGGTGAGGGTTCTGTTGTCATCAAGGGAAAATCTCAGAATACATCTGTCTCGCACAGCTGAGTCTGAAGGTGCAAAAACTGATACGGAAAGTTGAACATTCTCGATAAAAAAGTTTTCTCACAAATCCTCTGAGAAAGATTTTAATTTTCCTATCAGATTCCTAACAAATGACTTATTACCACAAGGTTTAATTTGTTTACCTTTAACCTCATAAGCACACTGATGTGATGCTCAGTGCTGCTGTTTGTCTTGATTGATTATTAGGTGTATTTCATGTAGAGTGGGAATCACACCTCAGCAAAGTGCTGACGGAGTCCTTTAGGGATCAACTTAACTACGTATATAGGAACTTAAAGGGATATTTCAGCCATTTGGAAGTGTTCTGTGGTAAATTTATAAAAGACAATGAATTGAATGTGTATTGCTGCTGTTTTAAAATGACTCAGATCTCCTAACTATTGTAGCAGTTATTACAAAGTTATTTTATAAATCTTTATACCTCCTTTAATTTCACATTTCTTGTATTTTTTGTAGCAGAATTTTAAAAATAATCCTGCTGCACTTACAAGCCAGTAGGCCTTATTGACAGAGATGTTATGTATTTGTTTTATTTTTGTTATAGATTTGACAGCACTACTTATTATTTTATTTTTTACAGGTTGATACATGGAGGCCAGTTTCTAAACGGTTTAGCTGGGCCGACGGTGATGAGTGCCGGACCCTTCCTCTCCACCACGTGGTTCGCCCCCGATCAGAGAGCCACAGCTACGGCTGTGGCCACCCTCTTCTCCTACCTGGGTGGCGCCACTTCGTTTATAGTGGGACCTCTTATTGTTCCAGCTCCCAACAGCTCCCAGGCTGCAGTGGTTTCCAACAGCTCCATTCAAAGCAGAACGCAGCTCGTTTTGTATGCAGGTACGAACAGAAAGCAAGAACCTCTGAAGGCATGGAGGATCAATAGTACATCATTTCAACATCATGTCAGACCTGTCAAGGGACAGAAATACAATCAGGCAACAGGGATTCAAGAATTTTGCACAAATGCCAAGAGCTCCAGTTATAATCCTTGTAACTGCGCCTCTGAAAAATAACTTGCTGGGACTGTTATGCTTAACTGATTCAGAAAATTAAAAGCATGATGAAAGGAGAAACAAGCATGCTGTAATAGATTGAGGCAGCAGCTTTGTTTAATCTTAAGGTGGTATTATTAATTCTTGAAAGGCGGAGCAGACGCATTTTGTAATTTGGAAATTTCAAAAGGTGAAAAATTACATGTACTGTATATGATGAGCCCTAGTCAGATCCTTTATAGTGCAGCAACATGAATTCACATATTTTTTTGAGAAGCTAATAAATTGTCAGTTGCATGGTCAGGTTGAATGATTTTGTCAGATCCTTTTACCGTCTGTAGATCATTAAGTACATTTTGGGGATATTGTCAAAGGATTTTATGAAGTCATGTTGACCTTTTTAAAATGTCATATTGCCTGAGTGTTTTTCCTTTTATCTGTAAAAATAATGCATCTCTTTTTTTTTTTTTGTTCTCTGGCAGAATTGGCAGTGATTGCAGTGCTTTTTACAGCAGTCCTGGTTTACTTCCCATCACGCCCACCAATCCCTCCCAGTGTGGCTGCAGCGAGCCAGAGACTCAGTTACAGGACCAGCATCAGCAGACTTCTTAGGTAAAACCACAGCTGCTGTAAAAAACCAAAACCCACTGAAACCTTTGGGGAGAACATTATTTTAGAGTTCTTAATTGTGTCCTTGATTTAACAAAAAACAATAACGTGTGTGTGTGTGTGTGTGTGTGTGTGTGTGTGTGTGTGTGTGTGTGTGTGTGTGTGTGTGTGTGTGTGTGTGTGTGTGTGTGTGTGTGTTTGGAATTACTTTGAAGCACGATTATGTTTTATGATTTTAGCCTCCAAGAGAGCTGTCAGAACGATGCTTCTGCTGGAGTTTCAGTTTCTCCTAGCTGATTTGTCCACAGGGTTTGGGTTATTACTTGCAGATGCTACGGGCGCCTTGTGTCTTACAGAGTTAAAGTGACAAAATCCAACACCAGAGAGGGACATGATTCAGGGTCTGCCACTCACCATCTGCTTTGATCAAAGGAACATCAGCCTTCCCTCCTGATTATTTGCTTAGCTATAATACAGTGGCAAATGTTAGAACACATCCTCTCCTGTATCCACACTGTCAGGGTCAGTTATAAGTATTGTGTACTCTCAGGAGACACCTTGGATGAGTGCAGTCAAAAAAAAGAGGCTCTATCAAGACAAGGTCTTGGATGGCAGCAAAATCTGTTTGTTTTCTCTCTGCACAAGAAGAAACAAGGAGAGCATAAAATTTAATCACACTTTTTAAACATTCTTGTAGCACATACAGTCACACTTTCCATCAAGGCCATATTTATACTTCTGGCTGTGAGGAAGAAGCAGTGCCCGAGGAGGAAGTGTTCTGCCTTTTGCCTGGCTTGTAAAGGAACGAGGCCTGTGGCGGTGGCCGGGGAATAAAGGCTGGAGAATGAGGAGGGAAAGTTGGGCGATAGCAGACAGGGAGCTGGCTCAGCTTTGTTGGCTACATCTGTCTCTCCCTTCTGCAGTAAGAAATCACTCCACTGTCATGCCAGGCTTTCCAGAGGTCTAACCATCTCCTGTTAGGGATTTTCTGTCAGACAGATCAAAAAGACACCAAACAGATATCAACCTAATGCGTGGTTCTGGACAGATGTACATTCATGCACATGGGCCCGCCAACTTAACTAGGCCATCCAGCTGAGAGGGGTTCTGTTCCACTTGTGATAGGCAGCCTTCCAGTGGCCTGTTTGAGCAACATGTTGTATCTCAGTTCAGCAGCATTGAGCTCCTTTCAGGGCCAGGTTACAGAAAACATGCTTTCTGACCCATTGGCAATGTGTTTTACACTCTTATTGGTCAAAGTAAAATACTATTTAGGAAAAGTAATGAAATCATTCTGCTATGACATGATTTATTAGCAATAACAGACTTTATGGGTGAATCTTTAAGCTTCATTTGATTTAATGGAGATTTCACAACAACCTTCTGATTCCACATCAGAGTAACTTTTAAGCTTTTTGTGAAGCAGCTGAAAACACATCTCACTCTCAGGAATCAGAAAAGAACAAATCAGAGTTTTAAAAAGTATAAGTTTTAGCTCAAGGATGAACCAGTCAGACGCCACTGATACCGTTCCTTCAGTGTTTCGTGTCACTGATTCATGGTTTTGATCAATTATTCAAATCAGTTTAAATCACAGAACAACTTTGGGTTGTTTTCATTTAGGATTGTATTCATCACATGTGCAGATGGATTCTCTGATATTTGAGCAGGTTTATTTGGCAGCAGTGGTCTAATTTGATCTCTGGGTCTTGCTCATCCCATACAGGTTTGTGTTATATGGTATGTTGTGTAGCTGAGGAGATGTAAAATATCTAAGGCCTCTTCATAGTGAAATAAGACCCCATACATTCTCCACAATCCACATGACCTATTGGAACATAGCTGGATTGAGTCCATCTCAGGGCTCTATGATCTCTGAGATGCAGAAAACATGGATGAAATTATGGAATTAGACGTAAATAATAGAATTTAGTGTAAAAAGGTCAAAGTCATATCAGTGATATCTGATCTACTTAATTAGGTTAGTGCCATTTCTGAGAAAATTCTGGTGAAATTATTCCTGCACAAACTATCACTGAAGACAGGTGCCTGCCAGCGAGTCATTTAGTATGCCTGGCACATATCCATTCATGTATCCACTCATCCATTTAGCCTGTCAGAATCTGAGCACATGCTAATGATCTCCAGCTTGATGAGAGCTTCAGGTTGCTCACATCTGCTTCCCACAGCAGCAGTCTAATTAGAACTCTGGATGTGTCTAAACAATGTGCAAAATGATCATTGTTTCCTTATGACCCTGGGAGGTTAATACTTCACAGCCCAAAGCTACGAGTATCGATCATCCTCCGTTCCTGGTCAGACTTTTGTTAGATTTGGAAGTTGTCATCGTGATGCATTACTCTCTAGCCAGGTTAGCCAAGGACAAATGGCACTTAGCTGATGACACCATCAGCTTTGAGACTTCTGTGGAAATATTACATCATGGGCAAAGACATGAAGGGGTAACATTTTTTGTCCACTTAGAAGGGAGTTTGCTTACTTTTGGATGTCTATATTAGGTCATGTTTAAAGATAAAGGTGCTTGGATATTGATTTCCTGCTGTTGTGGCAAGGTTAATGAAAAAGGTGCTGGGGAAAAGCAGAGAGAGTGCTCCATCAGGGGGCTTTTATGACCGTCCCTCTACTCTAAGCCAAGGCCAAGTGGCTTTATGTTGCTTAGGAGGAGACAGGCCATCTACAGCAGAGTCACAGGCTGTTTGTTTTTCTGTTGAGTCAAAGCATTCCTCAATAAAAAGTCTAAAGTGCACCACTGTTCAGAGGGAAAGGGTGTGCATATTTCCACCCAAACAATGCTTTTAGTTAGGTGATTTAAGAAGTTCTCTTTGTAGATTTCATGTGTTTGAACTAAACTCTCCCAAACAAGGCATGAACAGTGTTCTCTCCTCATGATGCTGTTCAGTTTAAACAAAATAAAAAGGTTGAATGAATGTTTGAGTTGGCTGTATCCATAAACAATAAGACAAAAACAAGAAAATAAACCAATCTTGGAATTTGCCTCCTGCTCTGCTGGTCTTGCCTCATCTGTTAGACTCTTAGTGTTGCTAATCACATTATTTGGGACAATGAGGCTTTGATTTGTAAGCCAGTTCTCCACCTCATTGGGTAGAGGTGATTAGATTAGGTTTTGGGTTCCAGGTGATTGTATTAGATGCTCCAAGGTTGGAGAGATGCTTTATATCCTAGGAACTTGTAATTAAACCGTATTAAAGAGGTGTTTTTGTTTTTCCAGTTGCACACAGTCCATTATGAGCTTAGATAACAAACAGCTTGTATCAGATGCTGCAGCAGAGAACTTTTATGTAGTTTTATGTTCTGTTTTAATGTTTGTTATACCAGCAGGGATATGGGGCTAGATAATTTTGTCCAGATTTTTTAAATTTTTTATAAAAGTCATTAGTCTAGTTCTCTGTCTCAAAAATATTTAAACAGTCTCACTCTGCACTAAGAATTATGGAATGCACATATCATTGTGTTCTCAGTAATCAAGTGAAAAGTTTCTGACCGTTTGATTGCAGCTATTAAAATATATTAACTTTATTGACTTACTATTTCACACAGCTGTATAAAGTTTTAGTAAACTTTCTTTGTCTTTATTACAGAAATAGTTTTTTCTTATACATTTTTTATTTTCCTTTATTCACACAATCTTCTCTTCTCATTTATGGATTGTCAGTGTGTTTTGTGCAGAATGAACATGAAATTAGATTCCAGCTAACACAAAGGGAACCCAACTCTGTTGAGCTGTTTTTGTATTATAAACCTCCAGAACAGTGTTGTTAAGAAGCAGGTTAGAGATATTTGCTCTTTGTTAAAAATAATGACTTTCATTTCTATAGAGTCTTGAATAGAAAATCATAAAATCACCTACTTTTGTTACAATGAAGACAAATAAACATATAGAAATAATTCATCTTAAAAGATGATTTTGCTTTTTAGATGTAAAAAGTTGTGGTTGATCCACACATTAAACAGAGGGAATCCTCTTCAGAACTTACTGCTAAAGAACAAATAATGCAGCTTAATAACCCAATAAGACTTTGCACAAATTGTTAGCCACACTTTGGAAGATAGAAAAACTTTTAGATAGTGCTAGTCAAAAGAACTTAACTGAATGGGAAAATTCTGGGACAGTCAGTTTATACATTTTACTTTGGGAAATATTTTTTCATTTATGCTTTAATCATAAACTCCATGAACCGCCACCTTATCGCAGTGGAGGAGTTTGAGTGCCCTAAGGATCCTGGGAGCTATGTTGTCTGGGGCACTTGTGCTCCTGGTAGGGTCACCCATGACAAATTGGTCCTAGGTGAAGGGTGAGACAAAGTGCGGTTCAGAAGACTCTTCATGGAAATGAAATCAAAGAGCCAGTGTACCCAGCCCGGAGGGTTACTGGGATCCCACCCTGGAGCCAGGCCTGGGCTTGGGGCCCATGAGCAAGCACCTGGTTGCCGGGCTTTCGCCCATGAGGCCCGGCCCAAACCGGATACATGGGCTCATCCACCTGTGGACCCACCACCTGCAGGAGGAACATGAAGGATCCGGTGCATTGTGGATTGGGTGGCAGACCAAGGCGGGTGCTTTGGCGTTCCGATCCCCGGACACAAAAACTGGCTATTGGAACATGGAATGTCACCTCTCTAGCGGGGAAGGAGCTGGAGCTTGTGCAGGAAGTTGAGCGGTACCAGCTAGATATAGTCGGGCTCACCTTGACACAGCATTGGCTCTGGAACCCGGGTCCCTGAGAGGGGTAGGACTCTCTTTTATGTTGGAGTTGCTCCAGGTGAGAGTCTGAGGGCTGGGGTGGGCTTTCTGTTAGCCCCAAGTTTCTCTGCCTGTATGTTGGGGTTTTCTCCAGGGTACAAAAGGGGAGGTTCCCTGCGCCTTCGGGTCTGGGAACGGGTCCTGACTGTTGTTTGTGCTTATGCACCAAATAGCAGTTCAGAGTACCCACCCTTTTTGGAGTCCCTGGGACGAGTGCTGGATGGCGCTCTGACTTGGGACTCCATAGTCCTGCTGGGGGACTTCAATGCTCACATGGGCAATGACAGCGTGACCTGGAGGGGCGCGATTGGGAGGAATGGCCTGCCCAATCTGAACTCGAGTGGTGTTCTGTTTTTGGACTTTTGTGCAAGTTGCAGTTTGGCCATAACGAACACCATGTTTGAACATAAGGAGGCCCATTGGTATACCTGGTACCAGGGCAGCCTAGGTTACAGGTCAGTGATTGACTTTATAGTTGTATCATCTGACCTGAGACCGTATGTTTTGAACACTCGAGTAAAGAGAGGAACAGAGCTGTCAACTGATCACCACCTGGTGGTGAGTTGGATCAGATGGCAGGGAAAAATGCTGTGCAGACCTGGTAGACCCAAACGTACGTATAGTGAGGGTCTGCTGGGAACGCCTGGCAGAAGAGCCTGTCAAGATGGTCTTCAACTCCCACCTCCGGCAGAGCTTTGACTGCGTCCCGAGAGCAGTGGAGGACATTGAGTCCGAATGGGCCTTGTTCCACTCTGCGATTGTTGAGGCGGCTGTTGTTAGCTCTGGTCGTAAGGTGGCTGGTGCCAGTCATGGCGGTAGTCCCCGTACCCGCTGGTGGACACCAGAGGTGAGGGGAGCCGTCAGGCTGAAGAAGGAGGCTTACAGGGCGTGGCTGGTCTGTGGGTCTCCAGAGGCAGCAGACAGGTCCAAAAAGGTTCTGGCAAACCATCCAGCGCCTCAGGAGAGGAATACAACAACTTGCTCACACTGTTTACAGTGGGGACAGGGAGCTGTTGACGTCAACTGGGGCTATAGTCGGGCAATGGAAGGAAAACTTTGAGGAGCTCCTCAATCCCACCGACACGCATTCCTATGAGGAACCAGAGCTGGGAGGCCTGGGGACGGACTGTCCAATCTCTGGGGCAGAAGTCGCTGAGGTAGTCAAAAAACTACGCAGCAGCAGAGCCCCTGGGGTGGATGAGATCCGACCTGGGTATCTCAAGGCTTTGGATGTTGTAGGACTGTCTTGGTTAACATGTCTATGCAACATTGTGTGGTCATCGGGGGCAGTTCCTGTGGAGTGGCAGACCGCAATGGTGGTCCCCATTTTTAAAAAGGGGGACCAGAGGGTGTGTTCCAACTACTGTATAGGGGGATCACACTCCTCAGCCTCCCTGGAAAGGTCTACTCCAGGGTACTGAAGAGGAGGGTCCGGTCGATAGTACCTCGGATAGAAGAGGAGCAATGTGGTTTTCGTCCTGGTCGTGGAACTGTGGACCAGCTCTTTACCCTCGCTAGGGTGATGGAGGGGTCATGGAAGTTTGCCCAACCAATCCACATGTGTTTTGTGGATTTAGAGAAGGCTTATGACTGTGTCCCCAGGGGCACCATGTGGGGGGCGCTCCAGGAGTATTGGGTGGATGGTCTTTTGTTAAGGGTCATTCAGTCCCTGTACCAGAGGAGTGTGAGTCTGGTCCGCATAGCCAGCAGTAAGTTGGACCTGTTCCCAGTGAGGGTTGGACTCCGCCAGGGCTGCCCTTTGTCACCGGTCCTGTTCATAATCTTTATGGACAGGATTTCTAGGTGCAGCCGTGGTGTGGAGGGTGTTGAGTTTGGTGACAGGAGGATCGCGTCTCTGCTTTTTGCAGATGATGTGGTCCTCCTAGCTTCATCAGGCTCTGACCTTCAGCTCTTGCTGGGGAGGTTCACAGCCCAGTGTGAAGCGGCTGGGATGAAGATCAGCACCTCCAAGTCTGAGACCATGGTTCTCAGTTGAAAAAGGGTGGCTTGCCAACTCCAGGTCGGGAGAGAGTTCCTGCCTCAAGTGGAGGAGTTTAAGTATCTTGGGATCTTGTTCACGAGTGAGGGAAGGAGGGAGCGGGAGATCGACAGGTGGATTGGGGCAGCGTCTGCAGTGATGCGGACGCTGAACCGGTCTGTTGTGTTGAAGAGGGAGGTGAGCCGGAAAGCAAGGCTCTCGATTTACCGGTCGATCTACCTCCCAATCCTCACCTATGGTCATGAGCTTTGGGTAATGACCAAAAGAACAAGATTGTGGATACAAGCGACCGAAATGAATTTTCTCTGCAGGGTGGCCGGGCTCAGCCTTAGGGATAGGGTGAGGAGCTCGGATATTCGGGAGAGACTTGGAGTAGAACCGCTGCTCCTCCATATCTAGAGAAGTCAGTTGAGGTAGTTTGGGCATCTTGTAAGGATGCCTCCTGGACGCCTCCCCAGAGAGGTGTTTCAGGCATGTCCTGCTGGCAGGAGACCCCCCGGTCGACCCAGGACGCGTTGGAGAAAATACATCTTCAATCTGGCCCGGGAACGCCTTGGGGTTCTGCCAGAGGAGCTGGTGGAAGTGGCCAGGGAGAGGACAGTCTGGAGCTCCCTAGTTGGGATGCTGTCCCTGCGACCCAGACCCAGATAGGTGGAAGAAGACGAGACGAGATGAGATAATTTAATCATTTCTATCTTTTGGTCTCTTTTTAGGAACTTTCGGTTCTTGATGATTGGTTTAGCCTATGCAGTCCCCACTGGAGTGATCGCCGGCTGGTCTGGAGTTCTGGACATGGTTCTTACACCAGCTAACATCAGCCAGGTAAGCTGCAAATATGCCCCAAAATAGAAGAAGAATGAAAATGCAACATAGTCTGTAATTTGGGTACAAAATAATTTTACATTTTTGTAAGCAATGCTATTATTATTTTGTTAGAAGATATGGTCACAATTCCCCAGACTTTTTTTTTTAAATTCTACATTCAACTTGGCATTGACAAAATACACTATTTAAGCAAGTATCCATTAAACCAGGGCGTTCAGGTGTTCAGATAAAGACTTTTTTCAGGTCAGGACTCTGCAGGCCAGTCGGGTTCCTCCACACCAGACTCTTATCCATCCATGTAGTTTGTCAAAATGAATACCAAATAAATAATGATGCAACAAGTAGGTTGCACAACATTTTCAAGCAGATAGAATTTTTTGTTGAGAAAATTTTAATCTCTGGTGATATCTGCATACAAGACCTTCTAAAGACAGGATGCTACATCCATAAACAGTTCATATGATTTCACCTCTGGGTTTAACCATATCTATTGAGATAGAAACAGCCTGGATGAGACCTGAATGCCTTTGTGCTTGTAAACACACTCAGTAAAACACACTAAATAAGTGTGAAGTAAAGCCTGGAGGTCTGGACTATTAGAGGCTCTCCTGTTCTTGTTGAACCTACTTAGCTCATGTCCATCACAGTAAAATGATTTCTGTTTTCCACTGGCATGCATGCATGTTGAGAGGTGATGTCTACACCGTGCAGGTTGGAGAAAAAACAAAAACCTCTGGATAGTTTGCATCATCCTAGTCTCAACGCGGCTGCATTTCAAAAGACACAGGAGCGTCTTTTCAAGGTTATCATCATACAGGTGCTGCAGTCGAGTGGATTACACACAGGAGAGCAGAGGATGAAATGTTTCCTGTCACACTTCTACTTTGTGCTTCTGTCAGGAGGTAACAGAGCACACATCAGATTGCTCCTAGGTTTAATTTGATCTCAAACACGTGTTTCTTTTATCCATGCAAGTTATTAACATAAAAAGCATGTTGCAGTGAAACTAGACATATTACAGGACTTGGATAAGAGAAAAAAATCTGTTCAAAAATAAACAAGACACTGAATTTAGTAGGAGCATAATTATACCTGAAGCCATTCTTGCACCAGTGGAATCCTAGCACAATTGATCTGGTCAAGTTTCCTTATTTACTGCATGCTTTGTTTTTTCTGTCAGATCCAAAAACATGGCAGACACATAGTTGACTCATTACTATCTCATAAAAGCACAACATTTGACCTGAATTGAGAATAAGGTAAGGAGCTCCAGGCCAGAACACAAAGCATTAGTTAGTTTCTCACTTTCTAATAATCTCCGTCCTTTCCAATAATTTTTCGATTTGAGTGCAAATGGGTAATTATCTATTACATGCTGGTGTACTCACAAACAGATGAGTTAACCTTTGTTTTCCTTTTGGTTGCCTTACCTATAATTGGTTCATTTTTTTTAGCCAATAATTTGGCAACATGCATTCTGTTTCATGCTGCTCATCCTCACTTTGACCTCTGTGTTACAGATGTCAAACCTCACTGTGTTTTCAAATGTCATTTAATTTGTTCTCTTTCATCCCCTTTCTCATTCCATGTCACCTGCTTTCTTTCAAATCATAGTTTTTCCTAAAAGTACAGACGTGTCTGTCATCCGTTTCCTCTGCTGCTCACTCAGTCTGATTGAGACATGACAGTGAAGCTCAGCAGCAGCAATCAGTTGTCATCTCATGACACAAATATTGCTGTTCCCTTTTTTATTATTACTGAATCGGGAAAACATCATTCCAAGTCCTTGACAGAGCGTCTCAAATGTATTTTAGGAGTAAACCATACAGACTGACATCAGTAGAGGTCAAAGACGATGACGCACTAAATCGACTCTCTGCCGTCACGCTGAGATGTGAGACTTTACTAAGTGACCTGGAAATGCACCAGGAGTGATCACAGAGTTATTCTGTAAACGACAAGTGGAGAAGCAGAGGAACACAGGGATCTGGTGGCTCACCAGGAGGGGAAGTCATGATTTTACCAAAGCCTGACAAAGAAAAGTAGGAAGCTGCTGCTTTGAATGCAAATTTTTAACAAGGTTTTTTGTAGCTATATGAATATATGAATATATATATATATATATATATATATATATATATATATATATATGAACAATATGGATATTTAAACAACTGTAGCTCAACACTAACTTAGCAAGTGTATTCAACACAGTTTTTGTTTTCCAAGGTAGATATAAAGTAGGTTGAAGAGTGAGCTTTGTCACAAAGGAAGGGTTTGTTTCCAACAAATGTTTGTGTTTTCCAGCAACAGCACTGAAAGGTACAGCCACTCACTTACTTTACACATCACCAGTCACAGTGGTTACTGCTTTGGCCCCAAAGAAATCAAAACAAAGAACTTATATCTGAAAGAATCCCAGCTCACTGGTTCTAGGTCAACTGTGTACCGAAAGATCTACCCTGATTTGTCAGCTTATTTCTTTGTCCATCACTCGTTAACAGACATTAACGTACTTGAACTCCATTGCTTGAATCACAGACTCACTCCCAACCTGAAGGGAGCATTTTACCTTTTTCCAGTTAAGTACTTTGACCTCAAATTTGAAGGAACTGACTCTCGTCTTGGCTGTGAACCACCCCAGTGCATGCTTGAAGGTCGTTGCATAACGACAACCGCAAAAGCAGAGATAAGACCCCGAGGTTCCCAAAACAGACACTTTCCTCTCCTTGACTACATTCTGAGATCCTGTCCATGGACACCACAAACAGGAGCAGAGATGAGGAGAAGCTCTGGTGATTTCTCACTCTGGGAATCGGCTTCGTTTTTGTGCCAAGGGATGTAAACACATCTCTTATAGAGACGGCATAGCCCTCAAAAGTAACCCCCATGTCATTCTACGTTAACACCTTAACACAGTTATTTGCAAAACCTGCATGGTAATTAAATGTTACGTATGTGAACAGCAGAACACAAAAAGTGTGTAGAAAAAAGTGGTCACGGGTTTGGTGGATTGGAATAGGATCCTGTAAAAGTGCTGCACCTCAGGTACTTGAGGAACATGTGTGAGACCTGCAGGATGGATCATTGAGCAAAGGGGTTACCATCCACATAATGAATATGTTCCAGGAAGCAGGTATTCTGTTGTCCTAATCAGTCGTATGTAGCCACAGCTTTAATAAAGAGCCATTCAGTATTCAAAGGCCCAAAATGCTGATCTAATGTGTCTTAGCTCTTTTGGGTTTATCTAACATTTTTTAATTCATTCATTTCTAATCAGTTTCTTTCAGCTTGACTAGAATACTCAGCCTTTTTTGCTATTTAGTACATTTCTCACTATTAAATGTAGTTTATGGATTTTAAAGATCACATAGATTCTGAGACGGAGGAACATGTTGAAATGAAGCTAGGATGAGATTTCTGTTGGTTTCTAATCCTTTAAAGGCAGAAGCAATTAAAGAAAACAAACACATAAACACATATAGAACCTGGAGCTCTGGCTTTTACAGCTTCAGTCATCTCAAGCTTATTCCAATATAGCCAATATAGCAGCAAAGATGAAGCTTCAAATCTGCCCTTTCTAAGGGTTTCAAGGCACTAAGAATACCCCGGTTAATTAACTCTAGACCCGCTCATGGAGCGTAATGATTCACATTTTAGAATTTGAACATTTTGTAAAGCAATTTATATTTGGCTTCCTAAATTAGTCTTCAAAGTAATTACACACCTTAGAAATCTGTCGATTGATGTAGCTCAGCCCAGAACAGAGAACAAACAGCAGTTATTAAAGCGTGGATGCTGTAAAGTTTAACTGTATTACAGTAATCTGATCCTCAGAAAGACTCAAGGGAGGTTCATTTAGATCAAGCATAATAGTGTTCTAACATTCATCACTCACTGAGCCAGAACACACTTTACATTTGATATTTTTGGCAGTCCATTTTTATTTATGAGACGTGTTGGTGCATAGTGTGATTAATCAAAAAGCATCCAATCCTGCTTTTGACTCCATTCCTTTGCTGTCCTGTTCTCCATCTGGTTGGATTTGGTTGAATGTGAGTTATTTACCTCTGGGAGGCCGAACACCGTCTTTGGCACACTGAGAAGTTTTCTTCGGGGTGTTTCACTCTGATTGGTTGTGTCTGTGTGTGCGCCACTGCCACCCAACCAGCATTAACCTTTTATTGATTCTGCAGCAGTCTCTTGGCCATATCATTCTTTCTCCTGACTTTTAGACCAAGCGTGTGTGTTGGATTCCATTCCTCTAAATAGAATCGGACAACAATCCTTTACACATACACACCTACCACTTCCAGGATCAACAATGTACCTGACATGGTGACTGAAAAGTCTCAGCAGGCTTCACACTCTCAGTGCCTGCTCTTCTCCCACCATCCTTTTTAACCCGTCATCCCATTTCTTTTTTCTCTCAGGTGAATGCAGGCTGGGTGGGTTTCTGGTCCATTGTTGGTGGGTGTGTGTTTGGAGTGGCCATGGCCAGGTAAGTTTTAACTGTGATATGTTATTTAATGCTCAAGAAATAATTTTATAGACTACGTGACAGATGTGAATGGAACTTTTAGAAAGTAATTATTGCACATGCTTCTGACTACAACTGATGCATTTGATTGATTCAAGGTGTCTGCTACAGCTAACTGACCCCTGTAAAATGGCTATAATTCAGTCAGTTTTACAGATACCAAGTTACATGTTGATGTGTTGGTCATTGAGTCAATCACAACATATACTCTGTGCTAACATAATGTAAGAGATCTTGCGATATTTCATGAGATTGTGTATATTTTCAATTTTTTACTAAATCATCATATCTCAGCATGAGATGACCTTAGTTTAAAACTCTGCTAGGCCTTTACTTTTTATTAATGTTGTGATTCCGTCTTAAATTGTGACCACTGAGTTTGTTTATGTGGAGGAAAAAGAATCATTACGATAAGATTGTCCGGGTGCATTCAGGCTGCTGAGACCTGTTCATGCTCACGCTGATGTGCAGCAGATCCCTCCAATAATAGTCTCACTAATTAACATCTCCCACACAAGAAGTCCTTGAACCAGCCAATACAAAACCTCCTGATCCATGTCATAAAGTGACTTTTGCTTTGAGTGATGACTGAATGTGATTTGCAAAAACAAATTCAGTGCCACCTCTGTGCGAGCTCACGACTGGCCCTCACATCTCCAGTTTTAATGGCAGTTTGGTTTGTTTATTAAGCTAATACAAGCCAGCTCAGTGAAAACTTGATGGACCCAGTGAGGCATCAAATTAGAAAATAAGCATTCACTGTAACACCTCATTAACAGCTGCACGCCTTACTCTCAGCTCTGTTGAACATATCCCTTGTATAATCTTCAGTGCTGCGCTGTGTTTCATATTTAAAATAATGGGCCTTACTAAAAGTAACCACAACAAAGAAGAGGGATAAATGCTTTGCTCTGTTAAAACAAACAAACAAGCAAAAACAAGTTTTGGATTTCTGAGGAAACTTGAAAATGAAATTAACTTTTTGGGATTTTTGGGCTCTAGTCCACAGAGCTACAGATGTTGGTGTTAAAAACATTGGCTACCTGGTGGAAGTGATGTGTCATACCACTGATTTTCTTTTCGATCACATACCAAGTAAAATTCGGGCTAGTATTGGTGATTCCGATCAGATATCAATACTGTGCCCAAAAATCTTGTGTTCAGAAAATTAAAATTAAAAGTAGGGATGTCCCGATCCGATCACGTGATCGGAAATCGGCCCCGATCACATGATTTTGGACTCGATCGGTATCGGACGTCACCTCCCGATCTGGACTCGGGTTTCCTCTACATGCGCACCGCCCCGCCAAAATAAAAGCCGCTATGCTTTCAGAAGGAAGTTTGGGTTTTTAAATATATGTTAAACAATCTAAAGCACATGGGATTTATATATAGTCTATTATATTAACCATAATCAGAGTTTGAATAAGTTTCCGCCGGCCCAGGAGGAGGGAGGGGTCTGAGACCGGGAGACACGCAGCTTATGGAGCAGCGACCGGGTTCGCCGCTCACTCCACACCCGCCGCCAGGACTCGTCCTCCCCCTGAATGGAAAGTAAGCACCAACGGGAGTACTCGGTCTGGAGGAGGCGGCGAGGCCGGCGTGGAGCGAGTCATACCCGCGCTAACTCGTTCCCCCTACGCCGTGTCTCCTTCCTGCCTCAGGAGGAGATTCTGCTCCGTGCGCAGCACAACACCCGCCCCCCGTCGGGAAATAAATTGAGCGATGTTTAGATTTTTAAAAAGCGCTTTCTGAGGAGGAGTTTCCTGATTAAATGTCGCTCCAAAACGCAAACACTGACGGATTTCTCCAAATAGTCTAATTAAGTAGTTGTTCAGAGCTGCTGCAGTCAGAGGATAAAACAGGAGGAGTGAAGGAGGAACTGATGACTTAAGAAATGATCCGGGTCATTGTCAGTAAACAAGTTTGTTCTTTCTGGGCAAAAAATGGACCAGGGTGTTAAAATAATGTTGACATTTCTGCACCTGAACAGCTGTAGGAAAAAAAGATTTTCCTCAAAAAGTTACTTCAACCACAAACTAATTTTGTGCACAGAGAATTATGTTTAAGTATTTAAACATATATGGATATGATAGATTATACAGATGGATGGATTTATGTCTGCAGCATGACATCATTTTGTTACTTGTTTGTTTTTATTAGTTAAAGTGCCCATGACATCGGTTTCCATGTTTTCTGGCTTATCTATCATGTTGCTATGTTGAGTTCTCACCTTAAACCTGCCAGAAAGAGCAAAAAACGGCATCCATCTGTCTCCTAGTCCAGCCAGTGAGAAGCTCTTCAAGATTTCAGACCCAGGTTTCAAACAGTTTTTTTCACTCCAGCCCGCTATGAGGTCATAGTGATCCGGACTTGCTTATATGGTAAATTCTCCGCCCACATGCACGTTCACGACAACTGGAGCGAGGCAGTGCTGCCGCCATTGCCCATAGACCGTGTAGTGTTTAGTTTCAGTTTCGTTTCTCTTTCACGCGACGTCACTGCCCCCTGCTGCAGCAGAAGTGCCAGGCTGCCAAATAAGGAGAAACCCAGCAGAACCGGAAGGCGGCGCTTTCTTCTGATCTCTGAGTTGCTCGTTAGGAAATAATTACAGCGTATTTTGAGTTATAATGGTGCAACGCTGATCTAGAGGCATCAAAGATTACACCTGTTTAATATAAAGTGATTTAAATATGGAGTCACAGGCACTTTAAACATCGACAAAGTAGAACTCAGAAGCAGCTTGAAGCAGAAAGTGTGAGTATGTCTGTGGTCTGGAGGCTTTATAAAGTTGATCACAACAACATATTAAAAAGATCGGATCGGGACTCGGGATCGGCAGATCTTCAAAATCTAATGACTCAGACTCGGACTCGAGGGCAAAAAAACCTGATCGGGACATCCCTAATTCAAAGTAATGTATTTAACATTATAACTTGATACAAACACAATATACACTACTCGTTTATATACACCTTCTGTTTTATATAGAATGTTTTGACTCAAAATGTATTTTTAAAGTTCACAGTGACTTTTATTTTAAGTGCTTTAAATTTTAATAGCACGTGGCCTATGTAATTGTTAAACGTTAAACCAGTCAATACATTAAACCTTCCCTTACTAAATATAGGCTCATTGAAATCATGGGGATTTCAGGGAACCATGTAATAGTCCAAGTGGAATTCATGCAGCTATTTACAGTAGTATTTCCTATATGTACATAGATGATATACAGTATTATATGTGCATAGATCAGGGGTCATCAACTAAAAACCTTTGAGGGCCACATTCATTTTTCCAGGAGTTTTCACGTGCCGGGGGTGGGGGGGTAGTG
>SSNR01000020.1:1626818-1650887 GCA_006937965.1 Callopanchax toddi | reverse complement strand
CCCCCCCCCCCCCCCCCGCGTATTCCTCAGAAGCACCTATCTCATTACGCCAATCCTGATTGGCTGGTGATCGCGATGCCTGCATCACTCACCCGTTAAATAGCTTGCGCCATAACGCAGCGTCATTCAAAAAATAAGCACCTCTTCTTGCTTCGCCCGTGCAAGAAGGGCTGTCCGGTGAGACATCTCACTCATGCTATTCTGAGAACCGGGGTTACGCAAGTAACCTAAAGTTCTCATTCATAGCATTCGTTTCGATGTCTCACTATGGGATATGGAGACTCCCGTATTGCCGGACTGCTTATTCTCAGTAACCACCAGCTCTCAAGGAGAGATATTCTGATCCCGCATAGGCTCTGTACGTAGCACAGCCTGAGCCACACTGGGAGCAGTGACATCCAACCGATAGAACCGAGCAAAAGCGAGTGGTGAAGACCAACTTGCTGCTGCACAGATATCCTGGATGGGGATCCCCCTAAAGAGGGCCCAGGATGTCGAAAGACCACGAGTGGAGTGCGCCCGCAGGCCCACAGGCGCCTGCAGGGCCTGACTCGTGTAAGCCAGGGCAATTGCCCCCACAATCCAGTGGGAGAGCCGCTGCTTCGTAATAGGTCTGCCTTTATTGGGTTGCGCCCAGGACACAAAGAGCTGGTCACCCCATCGGAAAGACCTAGTCCTGTTGATGTAAGCATGCAGGGCGCGCACCAGACAGAGCCTGACCAACCGCCTATCCTCGGGTGAAGGAGAGGTTGGAGCAGGAAAAGCCGTAATTACAATGGGAGAGAAAGAACCCACCACCTTCGGCACAAAGGCAGGGTTGGGTTGCAAAGACACCCTGACATCCCCTGTAGCAAACTTAGTGCAAGAGGGATGGACAGAGAGTGCATGAATATCATTGACGCGCTTGGCGGAAGCCAACGCCACCAGCAGAACTGTCTTCAAAGACAGGTGTTTAAGACCAATCTCCTCCAAGGGCTCGAACGGGGGACTGGAGAGACCCTCCAGCACCACCGCCATGTCCCAAGGGGGCGCCAAGGGCCTGGAAACAGGAAGAAACCTGCGGGCACCCCTCATAAAACGAGCCACCAGAGGGTGCTGGCCAACTGTTTTTCCCTCAAAGCCCACATGGCATGCGGAGATCGCTGCCAGGTACACTTTGATTGTGGAGAAGGCCCTCCGCTTGTCAATCAAGTCCTGTAGGAAGGACAGAATCTCCCCCACTGGACACTGGAAGGAGACGTGCCCTCTCCTAGAGCACCACTCCTCAAACACCCTCCACTTGCAGTCATAAAGGGACCTAGTGGAGGAGCCTCTGGCATTCTGAATGGTATTAATCACACTTGGTGGAAGTCCCAATGTGTTCAAATTATACCACTCACGGGCCAGGCCCACAGCGCTAGGCGCTCTGGGTGTGGGTGAAACACAGTCCCCCCGGCCTGAGACAGCATGTCCCTGCGCAGCGGGAGTGACCATGGTTGTCCGCATAGAAGCTGATAGATCTCTGCTAGCCAGTGCATTGCTGGCCAATGAGGGGCTATCAGGATTAGCGTGTGGTGATGCTCCCTCACCCTCGATAGAGTGGGGGGAATCAAGGCCAGAGGGGGAAAAGCGTACAGGAGGCCTCGCGGCCAAACGTGCGCTAGTGCGTCTACCCCCAGCGGTGCATCCACGTCCTGCATGGAGAAAAACAGTGGGCACCGTGCGTTCTCCCTGGACGCAAACAGGTCCACCGACGCCCGACCGAAGTGGCTCCACACCAGCTCCACAATGGCTGGGTGCAGGGCCCAATCTCCGTACAACGGTGCACCCCGGGACAGCAAATCGGCCCCCCTGTTTAGAGTCCCCGGGATGTGGGTTGCTCTGAGCGACAGGAGGTGACCACTGGTCCACAGGATCAGTCTGTGTGCTAGAGAATGCAACCGATGAGAGCGTAGCCCCCCCTGACGGTTGATGTAGGCTACTGCCGTTGTGTTGTCGGTTCTCACCAGGACGTGATGTCCACTGAGAAAAGGAAGGAAATGCTTCAAGGTGAGGAACACTGCCAGAAGCTCCAGATAATTTATGTGGAACTGCTGGAGGTCCGTGCTCCAGGTACCCCTCGCGCATCGGCCTTCGTGGAGTCCACCCCATCCTGACCGACTCGCATCCGTAGTCACCACCTTCCGTGACAGGACGGCCCCCATGGGCACCCCCTGCATGAGGAACAATGGATGCTTCCAACGGCGCAGGGCAATCATGCATTCCGCCGCGACCATCACCCTGCGACCCCCATGACGCATGGGGTTCAGTCTGAGTGAAGCCACCCAGCGCTGAAAATCTCTCATGTACAAGCGACCGAGTGGAATCACCAGGATTGCAGAGGCCATGAGCCCTAGCAGCCGGAGGCACAGCCGAAACGAAACCGTGCTGTGCAGGCGAAAATGTGCGAGGCAGGAACTCAGAGTATCCACCCTCCCAGCCGACAGGCTGGCGGTGAATGATCTCGAGTCTAGAGCCAACCCCAGAAACACGATGGTCTGCACTGGGGACAGCACACTCTTTTTGGAGTTTATGACAAATCCAAGATCGAGCAGGTGCTGAACTAGTATCCTCGTTTGTGCCACAGCTTCCTGTTCCGACCGTGCTAGGAGGAGCCAGTCGTCCAGGTATGTGGCCAGGCGGATGCCCCGCCTCCTCAGGGGGGCAATGGCAGCTTCGGTGCACCGTACAAATACCCTCGGACTCAGGGACAGACCGAAGGGAAGCACTGTGTACTCGTAGCAGACGCCCTGAAAAGCAAACCTCAGATACTTCCTGTGCGGAGGATAAATTGATATATGGAAATACGCATCCTTCAGGTCGACTGATGTGAACCAGTCGTCCTGACGCACAAAGACGCAGGAGGGATGCGTGTGTCAGCATCCGAAACCTGTATTTTCTGAGGTATTTGTTCAGAGCCCGCAAATCCAGGATGGGGCGAATCCCGTTCCCACCCCGTTTGGGAACGAGAAAATACCTGGAGTAAAAACCCTCCCGACACTGATCGGGGGGTACCACACGAATAGCTCTCTTTTCCACTAATGAGGAAATTTCCTCCAGAAGAATGAGAGCCGATTTCCCCTGAGCTCGGGAGTTTAGTATGCCTGAGAAATGAGGGGGAATCCGTGAAAACTGCAGCCTGTAACCTCGTGTTATTGTCTGCAGGATCCAAGCAGAATCTGTTAAAACAGCCCACTTCTCCCTTTGCAGGGAGAGAGAAGCCACAGATCTGCTGCTGGCCTGCTCTGCCTCCAAAAGTTGTCCTATAGGGCCATCTAGTGGCAGAGCAGGCGTATAGGACGTGTGCTTTACTGCGCATGCGCGTGTCACCGCTGCACTCACTGGGTTTATGGCTAATCGCTGCCAGCAGGGGGCGGTTGCCGCCTCCGGCAGCGATGGAGCTGGATTTTTCAATGTTATATTTTTCATTATTTTCATGTTTTTTGACTGTGCCCTCGACCTGTGGTCTGGATGCATCAGTGGAACATTTTTTAATGAAACAACGCTGAATGTGCTTGAACATGAGTGTGCATTTTTGTGACTGACAGCCGGGACAGAGCCCGCTGTTCCGGCAAACATGTCCTCTCCCACGGCTGGAGAACACACAGCGGTGGGAGTGAGGAGAGACACACACTGTTTGGGGTCGGTGAGTACTGGTGAACGGGGAACGACCAGTTTTCTCACCGATCCGGTCAGCGATGAGCCGTCAGGCTGATCGCTTTTTCTTCCTGGCCTGCTGAACGACAGCCTGGGCAGCTTGTGCCGGCTGGGTCGCTGCGGGCCTCGGTGGTTTCCGCTGCCAGACCGTTTTGTCCTCCTTCCCGGGCGGTGTGGCTGAGGAGGGAAGTGGTCCAGGTCGCTGGGGAACCTTGAAATGCTGGTTCCGCGGCGTGACTTGAGCGAAGCTCTGCCGCGGAGCAGCAGGTGGAGGCTTGGTTTTCCTGGGGAGACAGAGCCGCAGCGCCTCATCTTCCTTCTTCCTCGCCTCGCACTTCTGCTGCATCGAGGACAAGGCAGACCCGAAAACCCCATCAGGGACTATGGGCATGTCCAAAATGTCCTCCTTTTCTCAGTCTGACAGGTTAGCCAAGTTTAACCACCTGGCACGTTCCTGCAGAACCATCGTCCCCATGGACTTCCCCACAGCCTGGACAGTGCACCGCTGCATGCGGAGGCAAATGTCCGTGAGTATGGGTATGTTGTCCCACACCTCCGGAGTCGGGTTCTTCGCTATGTCCTCACACAACTCAGCCTGGTAGGCTGAGAGCATAGAGGAGACGTTTAGCGCCCTAACCGCGACCGCCGCTGCTCTGTAGGCTCTTTCGGTCAGAGCGGACAGGAAGCGGTCGGTCTTCGACGGCAGTGTGGGACTCCGAGAGGACGCTGTCGCTAGCCTCGGATGTAGGTGGGCTGCGACCAGCGGTTCCATGGGGGGCATCCGGTGCATCCCGAGTTTCTCCATGCCCTCAAAGTCCAGGGAGGAAGCCCCGGGTATCTGGGTCCTCCCGCTGAAGGGACGGTCCTTCCATGAAATGGCAACCTCCTCTAGCAGCTCCGGGAAGACCGGGAGCAGTTGCTTCACACTCCTCGTAGCCTGGGGCAATTTCTTCCCCTCGTAACGAGACCGGTCGGTCTCGGTCACGACTTCAGGCCATGGGATGTTGAGCCTAGCTGCAGCGCGTTTGCACACGGATTGCATGTCTAAGCTAACCGGGGGCGAAGCGGCTCCATCCACGTCCTGGGCAGCCGGCGGAGCGCCGGGCTCCGCAGCCTGGGGATCGTGGGTAAAAATGGCGTCATCGTCCTCATCTGAAATGAGGAGCTCCGAGTCCACCTCGTCGTCATCCACATAATTCAGATCGAGAATGTCCTCCTCCTGTGCGGCTTCCGCGGCCAGGTCCAGCTGGGAGCCCCAGCTGCCTGCTGCGCGCGGCTCGGCGTCCACAGGGAGAGCCCGCTCGGCGTCGGACTCCGGTGGTGGGCCGGGCGACGATAAGAACGGGTCCTCACCGGAGAGGCTAGCTTGGTGTGCCAGCCGTCTCCGGAGACTTTTGGCCGTGAAACAGGCACAGTGCCCGCACGAGCCTGGGGCAGCGAGTGCCAGTCGGGCATGTTCCAGCCTGAGGCAACTCACGCAGACCCGGTGTGGGTCTTTCCCCGATATTTTGCTGCCGCAGCTGCATAATCGGGGCCCCGAGTCGCCGCTTCCTCTGGCATGAGGCAAGTCGGAATTCATTTCGGTTAGCTGGCGTGCCAAACCGAAATGCAGGAACTAACTGGCTTGTTAGCCCAGGTAGCGAATTCAGCTGGGATGCTGAAATCTCCAAAAAAATAAATAAATTAGGCGTCTAGAAAACGCTCCGGCCTGGCGTGGCAGAAACGCAGCAGCTAGCGTCCGGCGGCGGAGTGGTTAGCTCCAGACTGTGGACTGTTTAGCTAGCCTGCTAACGCTGAGATACGCTCTACAGAAGCGAGAAGAGGTTTTTGAATGATGCTGCGTTATGGCGCAAGCTATTTAACGGGTGAGTGACGCAGGCATCGCGATCACCAGCCAATCAGGATTGGCGTAATGAGATAGGTGCTTCTGAGGAATACGCGGGGGGGGGGGGTATCCCATAGTGAGACATCGAAACGAATGCTATGAATGAGAACATTTTGCTTTGGGGGTGTTTTCCTGCTAAGGGCACAGGACAACTTCACCGCATTAACGGGAAAATGGACGGAGCCATGTATCGTCAAATCCTGAGCGACAACCTCATTCCCTCTGCCAGGAAACTGAAAATGGGTTGTGGATGGGTGTTCCAGCACGACAATGACCCAAAACATACAGCAAAGGCAACAAAGGCGTGGCTCAAGAAGAAGCACATTAAGGTCATGGAGTGGCCTAGTCAGTCTCCGGACCTTAATCCTATAGAAAACCTATGGAGGGAGCTGAAGGTCAGAGTTGCACAGAGACAGCCTCAAAACCTTAAGGATTTGGAGATGATCTGCAAAGAGGAGTGGACCAAAATTCCTCCTAACATGTGGGCAAACTTGGTCATCAATTACAAGAAACGTTTGACCTCTGTGCTTGCAAACAAGGGTTTTTCCACTAAGTATTAAGTATTTTTTGTTAGAGGGTTCAAATACTTTTTTCACTCAATGAAATGCAAATGAGTTTCTATCTTTTATATAAAGTTATTTTTTCGATTTTCCTTTTGATGTGCTATCTGCCACTGTTAAAATAAACCTACCATTAAAATGATACTGTTCTTAGACTTTTCATTTCTTTGTCATTGGACAAACTTACAAAATCAGCAAGGGGTCAAATAATTATTTCCTCCACTGTATATATATGTATATATTATACTGTATATACACATATATATAACCAATCTTTCTGTCCCATGTTTATGACATTAAGGAGAGTACCGACACTTATTTTTTTCCACTTAAAGCACTGCCAGCATCCCTATTCAGAACTCAGCATTCACACTGGATTTCTGCTGAAAAAACATCCTTAGAAGTGTTACTATCATTTTCTCCAAAATGATATTCTGATATCTAAAACACTTCATTACCTAAATCTGTGTACAGCAGAAGCTATTTTGGGACCTGAGTCAGGCGGTGACATAAAACAGTCACTAGGGTTGGGCGATGTGTAACTTTTTTCCAATCGTCCATCGTCGGTCCAAAAATCGACGATGGGCGATTTATTCGCGCAGGTGACTGACATATTTGCGGGTGGAGCAATGTAAACACACACGGCTGGATTTACCAAATTAGAATTCAAAAGTCCCAAAATAGGGAAAATAGTTGCCAAAAAACACAACATCGCCTATTTTGGGTTAGTTTGGCTTTAAACAGAAGTATAGTGCCAGCAAATAGCTCCAACATGTAGTGTTTTCCCTCCTGCTGCGTGTGCTAGCTTAAGCTAACCCAGCTAGCAGTTAGCAGCAGCCGATAGCTCTGTGATATCAGCTGCTTCAGCTCCGTCACCAAATCACTCAAAAAGACGTCAAACTGCGGCGGATATGTATTTTATGGAAGCGACGTTCACTGAAGGGGCTTTTTATTTGTATTTCAGTTTTAGTTTCATTTTGTATTAGTTGCTTGTTTCGTACTTTGCTGAAGACAGATGAACACCGGACCGGTTTTACACTCGCAAAATATTCTCAGCAGCACCGGTAGCCGACCCGTAAACACGGTTAAACTGGAAAAACAAGTCCGTCTCTGATCGTTTCCCTCCCATCCAACATGGTTATTTATTTATTCAGATAATTTTCTGAACACAAGCTGCTGCCGTTCTGTCTGTCCGCCATGGGGGGGGGTGAGTAAATATCACCGCTGGCTGCTCTCGGAGGCAGCAGCAGGAGGAGGAGGAGCGGACAGGAACAGACAGCCGGGAGGAGTTTGTGAGAAACATTTAAAAAGAGCATTGTTTATTATTTTTACATGGGCTTTATCCTTTTACTTTAACCACCAAACATAGTTAATCATTAAGAAAATAATTTATAGGGGGATGAATAAATCGTTCTTGAGAAACGGGCGACGATGGGCTCAGCCAATCGCCGATGGTCGATAGATTCGTCTGATCGCCCAACCCTAATGTGTACTGGATATTTTACAGCTAAACATGAAAACCTGCATTTGAAGGAGATTCTGGTTGATGCTCTGCAGCTCCTGCTAAGTCCTCCTGGGGTCTCTGTAAAAGTAGAATAGATGTATGTGTTTTATGTGGAGGTCGTATCTTTATGACGGTTGGGCCACAATGAGCAGAGAAGTTCATTGTATCATTTTCCATCTCCCACATCGAGTCCAGGAATTTTATCACACGGATGAATAAAGAAGATGGAATGGAAGCTCCATGATTTAGCAATGGACTGTAAGCTCTGCAGGTATTTGATACACATAGGCTCATTCAGTGCGCACACACACACACACACACACACACACAAAGAGATGATGGCTTTAACATCTAAAGTCCTTTGGCTTTTACAGTCTTGGCTCAGAAGGCAGGATTCCTGAAATAGGTACTGCAGGGTGCAAAAGGGGCAAGACTACAAAGTCAAACAAGTTTTTTATTTGTCTAATTTTCTATAGATATAGAATCTGACTTTATGACTGATAGCTATAATTGTTGCCATAAAAACTGATGTCATCTATCTCCTTGGTAGCTGTGAAGTTGTCTCTGAGCCAATCAGTGTTGAGATTCACCTTCATCCTTCCTCTGATCTGTAAGTGCTGCTTGTTGAGCTGTGAATCTGTTATTGAGGAGTATTTATAGCGCAGTAAGTCCCACACATCGCCAACAAGCTGACAGGCTCAGTTTGGTGCACAATGAAGCCTGTCTGTTTTCATCAGCTTCACAGCATGACACTAAGTGGTGTCACTCACCAACACACGGCCCGTTTATCAATGTCACAGCATCTGCCACAGTGTAACACTTCACCTACTTAATACAACCACTGTGGTCACCTCTTTGTTGTTGCATTGTGACAGAGATGAGCTCAAGGCACCAACTGGGCTCTGGTTCTTCTCCTGCTCCTCCCTAGTTTGGCAGCATCCCACCTTTTGGCCTGCGCTACATTCATGTACATTTATCCTGAATAAACTGCTCATGTTTTTATATTTTCTTATCCCCTATACCTCCTTTCATATAGAGATTTAAACTCAGATTATGAGAATTGATGGAGTTCTTATAGTCGTTTTGGTCAAATCTTGATAATCTTGTGTGATCTGTTAGCAAGGCTGGATTATCCAATGGGCATTAAGAGACCAGAGGCCACGGCCACAGGGGACCCACATGAACAGTTTAAGATGGAAAAAACAAACTAAATCTTTATGACCCTCAGAACCTTTAAATCCAGCCCACCATGCAATTTCAAACAAATAAATAAAACAACGTACAACTTGGAGAGAAAAATGATCAACAACCATGTTGTTTCTGTGAATTGACAGAAATACATAAATCCGGGCCAGGATCAGAGTCAGTGAATGCATCATCAGAGCGAGATGCAGGGTTCGATCATGGAGACTTATGTAACACCCGTACCAAGTAGCTAGATTGTTAACCAGTAGGTTAAACTGGGTATAGTACTCTGGACGGGGCCCTGGGAACTTTTTAGTTATGGCTTGCTGTACTACTGGCTTACAGGAGATTAGGGTTGGGCATCGTTTGAATTTTAACGATTCCGGTTCCGTTTCCTCGTTTTGATTCCGGTTCCTATCGATTCCGATTCTTTCAAGAGGCAGGGTCCAAAAATTTTAAATGTTTCAATGAGCCATCTAACCAGAGCTCTTACTTGATGAAATAATCTGAACTTCCATGAATTTTAATTCTAATGAACAATAACATCACCTTAATTTAGACAAAAACATGTTTTTACTTTTTCAAAAAAAAAAAAAAAGACTTGTAGCATAATCAGATTGTTTCTGACCAGAACTTCCAAACCTCCTACTCTCAACCCAAGGTTTAAAACTGAAGGAGGCTCTGGGAGACAATGAGTCTTCAAAATAACTGGAAAATTCAGCTTTTTTCAATTAAATCTGAACATGATCATGTCCAGGATGACAGAGAGTCTACTCCAACACGCTGCAGCATTCTGTCAAAAGGGAATCTGAAACTTCAATCTGCTGCTGTCAGTAACAATAAAACAGATTTAAAACATTAAAACTCTAAGCAGATTAAATAGTTCAGAAAAAGCAAAATAATAATATTAATCTCACAACAATGTGTGTTGTAAGATTATTATTATTATTATTATTATTATTATTATTATTACTAATATTAGGTTCATTTATTTATCAGCCATATCAGGTCCTAGAGGGCTGAACCCAGCAGCTTCTCATCTAGAGGACTTTAATTATTTTACAGTTTATTTGTTCAGCGTTCTGATGGTCAGGCAGGCTAATATTGAGTGAGTGTAGATGCGTCTGACTGTTGCTCCGTGTGTGTTGATTTCTGCAGTGAGACATGAAAACTCACCTCCAGCCCAGATGTCACTGTAGACTCTTTGGTTTTCCGTCTTTTTGACTGACAGGGTTAAAAAAATCCGGTCATAATCTATTTTTAGCCATCACTTATTAATTTTAAAAATGATAATAATTACATTTTCAGTAGCATTATTACTCTAACACTGGGTCCATTTAGCACATAAACCCATAGTTTATGTGCTTAGTCGATCAGTCAGTCATCACATAGACATTTCTAAAAACTCCGTTTGGAGTCGAGCGCAGCGCAGCAGCAGGTGAGGTGGTCCTCTGTGCGCTCCGCGGGAGGGGGGGACCTGGCGCTGATGTTTAATTCGGACCTCCTCGCGTTTGGAGTCCAGTTCTATGTGCGCTCAGCTCGCGGAGCAGATTTTGCGTGTCAACAAGCCTCCACAGCCTATGAACGCTACTCTGAGAGCGCATTACAACAGGAAGTGTAGTTAATCAATATCTGATCGCGCTGAGCACCGGATTGCAAAGGGGCGTTTGAGTGGATCAGGTCTGACACCTGATGCGCACCAGTGTTCTTCTTAGAGCTGTGAATCTTTCAACATCTCCCGATTCGATTCGATTCCGATTCTTGGGGTGATGATTCGATTCTGAATCGATTTTCGATTCTGTGCGATTTTCGATTCAATTCTCGATCCAAAACGATTCTCAAGTGACATTTGATTCACTCTTAGTAACAAAGGGCTCCAATTCCAGGAAGAACTACTTTCCTCTATAAGTTTGAAAGAGCTATGAGAAATTGTTCTGTTACTTTAAAGAAAACCTGATTGTGATTAATAAAATTCAGCTTTATAAGGAATAATCAAGTGATTTTAAAATTTTAAATGTACAAAGGTTATCTTATGACAGTGAAGAAATGTTTATTTTGGCTTATCTTGTAAACTTTAACATTTCTTTATAGTTACTTAATAGTATAGACATGTTTTTATTTACAAAACTATTCTTGGTTTCCTCCCATCAAACTACAGAACTACATCCTCCAAAAGGAGGCTGCTGGATGAGGTCACATGACTTGTTCCTGCTGAACCAAGGGTTCATAGAGTCTGGAAAAAAATCCTTCAGATCTTCTGCTCCTTATTGAGGGAATCAGCTCTAAACCATCTGAATCTGAAGGACCTGGTCTCAGTGAATGAGAAAACAGGCTTTAAACATTTTAGACTCTCAGATATCAGGATATAAATGTTCTGGTTTCTGTTATTGATTCTGCTGCTCTAAACTACTGCTGATCATCTGATTCATTTTCATTTGTATTGCTGATCATCCGGTGTCCTTTTGTTTCCTGTGATGTGTGAACTGTCTTGATCACTGTGTTGAATGAGCTACTGCCCCCCCCTCCCCGCTCCGCGAACGAGCCGCCAGTCGGTCGGTCGGTTTCGGTCAGTTTCGGTCGGGGGGGGGGGGCCTCCGTGGGTGCAGCGTTATGTTCCACGGGGACACCGTTAAACTCCCGACAGAGACGGCGGAGTTTTACGGTCCGGATGTGATGAAACTGAAAGTACAGCAGGCTGCAGCTCCTCCTGTATTAACAAGCTGAACCGCGCTGACTCGTCATGGATGAATAGAGACCGGATAACTCCGCTGTTCCTGTCGAGAGCCCAGCAGTGACCCAGTGTAACACACGCCGCTCCCACAACCACTAAATAGTAGAGAAACTGGATGCTAATAGCTAACATTGGTAGCGCCTGACTGACCCTCCCCTCGCTGCAGTGAAAGACTATGGAGGCTCTTGCAGGACAAAAAGTACGGCGCAGCGATTAAAGCTGGAAAATGTTTGGAAAATGCTTCTCAAAAATCGATTTTTGGACAATTTGAATCGATTCTGAATCTTCATAAATTAAAAAAACGATTCAAATGTGAATCAATTTTTTCCAACACCCCTAGTTCTTCTGCTGCAGAGCGCAGGACGTCTGGATCACAGGTCTGCGCTCAGCAGCACAGAACCTCAGTCTGGGCTGCAGGTATTAGTTGGTGGAGATGCGGCGCTATTTCTGCATCCTTGGTTCGAATTATTAGTGGGGACAATTCAGTGATTTTCTTTGGACGGGCGCAAACCTGTCAGAATGACCGGCGCCCTTCAGATCTTTCCGTCAAAGTAAAAAAAAAAAAGGTTAAATACCGGACATTTCCGGTTAACGCGACCCCTGCCCCAGCCACACCTTTAAATCCACCGTGTTGATGTATTTTAACGAGCTTCCTCCGGTATTTCCACGGTAGTTTTTGTTGCAGGATGCAAAGTTTACATCACTCTGACGGAGTCAAGGTTCGGCAAATGTGTTTTCCTTTCAATGGGGTTTATGCACGGTCACTTCCTGGTTGCGATAGAGGCTGCCGCTCCCTTCCGGTTCAACGCTGTTCCCACACAAACTGGACAAAATTGATTTTTTTACCCGTTTTCTTCAAGACCTGCCGCGCATCACGGTAAACGATGTCCACCGAATTTTTGAAAAACACACAGAGACGTCTGCGAGCAAGCGGGTGAAGGACTTTAAGCTGTATATAACCAGCTTTATTCATGAAATTGAAGGTAAGCTAACAGCGTTAGCTCGTAGCTTCCATCATCAAAAAACAGTGAGACAGATCTATATAGCCGTGATCGTGGGCTCCAACTGCTTCCCAACTTTCAACTTTCTCTGGTCTAGCTGTACGTTATCAAACACCAAGTCTTCATTCACCAAAAGAATAGTTGTTCCAGTGAAATAACACACGAACGGCGCCGCGCCTCCTCCATTAAGCCTCGTCCACTCGGCTCTTTGACTACTGTGCTGCAAAGTGTGGACTGCAGACACGGTGTGGTTAGAAATGATCACGTTTTCTCTTCTTAAGTTCACAATCCTTCCTTTTTGTAGTTATTTATTCAGTGGAAATGTGTGGAAACGGACTGATGAATTATATTCAGCTGATGCGGTACACAACGGAGCACAGCAGTGTTCAGCTGTCAAGGCTTCCCGTCCGCTGATACTTATATGATGGCTTCATTTCTTAGTGCTATAATATATATATCATTCTGTAGTATACTATACTATTACTCGTTTTGATTATAAACAATATCTTTAGCTGGAAATGCACTCTAACTCTGGAAATCTTCACGTTTCAAATGGAACCGGAAATGGTCCCGCGAGGTAATTTTAAACCGGAAGTTCTACTAAGTACTCTGTGCATAAAGCCTATTTCGGCGCTGAGCTCCGGTACAACAAGGAGGGGAGGAGAGACGCTACGCTGCACAGAGAGTCTGCAGGCTGCATTCAGGTGTGAAACAGCTGTGAACGGCTGTGAAATACGTTGTTCAGTCTTGACAGATGACGTTTTTTTCATGGACATCACCCGATTCTGATCAGCAGTTGAAGCCACGCTGTAGAACGCTGCTGCAGACCGCACATTTTACAATGAATGCGCAGTGACGTAGGCGGATTCTTCTTCTGGTCTGCGGCCTGGGAATCAAAACTAGAATCGAAAATTTAACATTTAAATGATCTCGGGAGAACCGGACAGCTAGTCCCGGTTCCTATCGATGCTCGATTCTCGATGTCCAACCCTACATGAGATACAACTTTCTATTTATTACAGTGTCTTATTTTTCATCAAACCTTCAAATTTATTGGCGGTGCCTCCACTTAGCAGGAGAATATGAAATATTTCACCTTTAATAACCTGCTAAGAATTTAGTTTAGATTTATCCTAATGTTTCATACACTCCAATGAAGTATAAAAGCTTTAAAATAATTAAGAAACAAAACACTGAAGCAGGATTCAAATTTAAATGAACAGTTTAGTAAACAACTATTAGTTTAACACTAAATATAAAAGAAAAAAAATATAAAGTCAAAATAGTCCTTTAGTGTAGTTACCCTTTAAAGGTATGTCAAAATAAAACACACTTTTCAGTTCACATAACCTTTACCTTGTAAAGGTTTCAAAAAGTCCAAATTCTAAATAAAATTAAACCCGTTGCAGGCCTGAATCGATGCTTGGGTGCGGTGTGGCCAAAAACAAATAGCCCTTTCACTCACTGAGCAAAACAAAATTAAAGCAGTGCACTGGTTAGATTTTTTTGTACTCACGAATCCTTTTGAGTTCCAATTGGAATGGGAAAAATAGTTGTAATGATCCCTTTAATGTGCAGCTAGGCAAGCTGAACAGGCAGGCGATGACAAAGGTGAAACTCCAAGGTCTCTCTCAGCAGCAACCTCACATGTGCCCTCAATGGCTGACTGGGGAACTTCTGCTTCTCTCCAGCGGGTCCAAAGATTAGCTCCTGGTCCACTGAATAAAGTAACAGTTCTCAGTTCCTAAGCCATCATTCACAGAACTCATTTTTCTTCTCATATCGAGATATTAAGAGTTTTACTAGCCACTCGTTAGCATTTACATTCAATGTACCATAACATTTGCTGTTAAATTCTTGACATACATGCTACATCATGCTAGCAAGCTAAAATGCTAATTGCACTTAGAATTATTTTCTCTAGCACATTGCATTTTTCTGAAGCAGCATAAAACATAAACACAAAGGTATTTACCTTCTTTATGCTTCTTAAAGTCCGTTACTTGTTGGCAACTCTGCATTAACCTCAGTATTGGACAGCTACAGGCTCTCATCTTCACCTTCAGCTCCATTTCATGCTCTGCTGCTCTGATATGCACACTGCCCTCTAGCACGTTTAGTCCCACCCACTTACATCAGATTGGTCAGTACAAAATTAATTTGTCCAATGCAAAACACAATAGAACAAGATTGACACATGACATCACTGAAGATTAGATTGTGGGCCTGCCATGTGGCTGCCATGTACATTCTAAACAAACTTGTGTGACATTCAATGGGCGTAGTAAATTTGACAATGATTGTTTCAATCAGCTTAAATAAGTTTTTCTTTAACAAATATGAACTGTTATTCAGCTTTTTATAACTCAATACACTTTTAATGACAAAGTAACTTATTTTCTTAAACAAAAACACAGATTCATCATATTTAATCACACATTTTATCCATTAAACACTGTTTTTAGAACTCAAATGCATGTTTTAACATGACCTTAGTTAAATACTTGGTTTTATTACAAAGCACAGTTTTAACTGGGCTACACTTAGAATGAAAGAAAAGTGGATTTTGGATTATACATTTTCTGGAGAAATGGACGAGCAGGTATATTCTGTTGAAGTGAAAATCAAACATGCGTATAGTTTGCTGACTGACCTGGAGTCTGACCTGGAGCCATTTAGGAGTTCAAATTAAACAAGGAGCTGATGTCCTCCGTTAGGGTGCTGTGGATGACTCTCAGCGACTAATTACAACTAAATATCTGATAAAGTGACTGAATTATCCCCAATTATGTGTTTACTAATGTTAATTGGCCATCCCTTGAAACTTATTTATGTTTTAGTGCCTGCATTAGGACTATAGTAACTATATGTAGTTATTGTGCTAATTCTGGCACATTTACATTGATGTATACTGCTGATACGTCTTTTAGATCCAATTCCCACCTCACTTTTTAAATCATTTTATACATTGTTTGAGCCTGAGATCTTAAACATCATGAACTGCTCTGGTCTTCCCTGCTGCCTTTAAAACTGCTGCGGTAAAGCCCCTTCTGAAGAAAAGCAGTCTGGGCCCCAGTGTTTTTAATAACTACAGACCTGTATCCAACTTACTCACTTACTTTATGGAACTTGTTTTTATTCAATTAAACAATTTTTTAAATGACAACAACATTTTAGAAAAGTGCCAATCTGGATTTAGGACAAACCACAGTAGAGCCCTACTTAGAATTGTTCATGATTTAAGGTGGAATCTGGACTCACACAAGCTGTCAGTCCTGGTGCTGCTGGATCTAATGCCACATTTACATGTAGAACTGTTTGGTCAGCAGTGTTGGGCAAGTTACTTAAAAACTGTAATGCATTATTTATTACTTGTTATTGTCATTTTAAAGTAATTTGTTACATTACAATATTACTGTTTTTTAAATGTAAGGCATTACACTACTTTTGCATTACTTTAAGTTACTCTCACCAAAAATACTGTAAATATGGATTTGACCATAAATGTAGCTCATGACACTCAGTGAGCTCATTCCATGTGATGTGATGGATATGTAGAGATATCCAACTATCTGGATATTAACCCATCCATCATCATCCATCCATTCATCCAAGGGTTAGGGTTAGTATCATCCATCCATCCATCATTTGTCATCCATCCATCCATCATTTATCTTCCATCCGGCGGCACTAGCTCAGTTGGGAGAGTGGCCGGTCTGGTAACCGGAGGGTCACCGGTTCGATCCCCAGCTCTGGCTGGGTTAGATCGTCGTTGTGTCCTTGGGCAAGACACTTCACCCACCTTGCCTGTGTGAATGTGAGTGTGACTGTGTGTGAATGTTGGTGGTGGTCAGAAGGGCCGATGGCGCAGAATGGCAGCCTCGCTTCTGTCAGTCTGCCCCAGGGCAGCTGTGGCTACAGACATCTGTCGTAGTTTACCACCACCGGTGAGAATGACTGTGTGAATGAATAATGCAACTCTGTAAAGCGTCTTTGAATGACCTGAAAAGCGCTATATAAAACTGATGCATTATTATTATTATTATTATCCATCCTTCCTCTGTCCCCAGAGTCAGAACACAGACATAGCGGCTTCTTTTCAGTATTTGTGGAATGGTCTGCCGGGGCACCTGAGGGTGAGGGTGAGGGACAGTGTAAATGTTTTTAAGAGCAGACTCAAGACCTGTCTTTTTAGTCTCATCTCCTGACCTTCTGCACTCAGTCCAGGGTCCAGTGTTATTTAGTAACTTTTACTATTATGTCAGTATTTTAAAGTGTATGTGTGTGGGTGTGTGTGNATAGGGACGGGAATCGAAAACCGGTTCTTAATGAGAACTGGTTCCCAGTGTTTCAATCCCTTGGAATTGTTTGCCATTTTTGCTAACGATTCCCTTATCAATTCCAGTCTGCGCAAAAAAAATAATAAAAATTCCAATCGGCGCGACTACGTCACCACGAGTGTAACTCACTAAACTCAGGTTTCTCCACCGTGTAGATTAGAGCCATATCTTTGTAGATGTGCGTGGTAACAGCAGCAGTAACCTCCTTCCTTCCATCCCGCTCAGCTGGCAGCTACATGACGTGCTGCAGGGAAAAACCTGTAGCAGCATCTGGAGTTTATTATGAGCGCTTATTCCAACACAACGCTGCTTTTGCAGCATTGGCTCTTTGACTGTCTCTGTATTCTTCAACGTGGTTTTTGTGCAGGTGATAAAATATATTAGTGGCGTCGGAGTCCGTAGTTGGGACCGGAAGCCGGCAAACTTTACAAACAGCTGATGTCTGGTCCATGTCGGTCTTTTTATATTTAAACCTCATCAATGAGACAGAAGTTGTCCCTCTTTTAGGAACAAGCTCTCGGTTTGAGTTAGCTGGTTATCCTGTTGACTCTGGTCTAAAACGCGTCCACTACCATCTGCCTCCATGTTTGTTTATGTGTTGCTGCGCGATGCGTTCATGAACATCCCGTAAAGTGCAATATGCTGTAAAACTCCAATCGTTGCTTAAACGACAGAGCTTTTTATCCGACGGTAGACATTTTCTATCGTCCAGATGAAATATTTCGTCATAACGTACAGCTCTGTGAGCAGGCATTCTCCACCCCGTTTGAGAGGGTGCTCTCCACAGCTGGATACACAATAAGTCCAGAAAGATCACGTATCCTTCCTGAAAAAGCAGATATGCTCATTTTTTTGCAGAGGAATTGTTAATTTTCCACAGTTGATGGTTGCAAAATTGCACAATGCACAGTTCCATTGAACTTGACTTGAGTTGTATTTGTTGCTGGCTGACGTAATTTTGTGTGTTCAGCTCATATCCTTTTTAAAAAGAGAGTTGAAATGTTACTGGACATTCTTGTGGAATTGCACAGAATAATTTATGTTGTATTTTGTTATGTTATTTCTACAAAATAATATTTTATTATTATTTTATACTTAGAAAAAAATTTTTCTGGGCACCCTGTGACTCTAGGCTCTGGTTTTCTTAAGACCTCACTGTTGGATGTATAAGGTCATCTTACTTCTAAACTTGTATCTTACTCAAAGATAAGATATAAACCAGCTTTAAGCTAATAGATCTGTTTGTTCTCTTTTTTTCCAAATGAGAATCGATAAAGAATTGAATCGTTATACAGAATTGAAAATAGAATCGGAATCGGAAAAATCTTATCAATTCCCATCCCTACTCAACGATACCAAGTACAGATACTGATACTTCTGCCGCACAAAAAAATGCAATGAATTGGATGACAGGTTTTATTTTCTTCTCTGCTTGTTACAGCAAATGAGGGTGAATTAGATAAAAAGTAAGTAAGTAAAGTTTATTTATATAGCGCCTTTCACAGATATACATCACAAAGCGCTTGACAATAAAAACAAAAAAAAAAACAAAACAGAGAAAACATTGAAAATAAAAAAACAAAACAGAGATTTGGGGGTACCAGATACAATATTTGGGCAAGATTTGGGGTACCATCAGGGGATCTACATTGTAAATTATGAGATATAGTGGGACATTGACTTGTGTAAGGAACTAAAGTCTTGGGCAGAAATATTGGGGCAACTTCAATACAATATTTGGGCAAGATTTGGGATACCATCAGGGGACCTACATTGTAAATTATGAGTTAAAGTGGGACATTTACTTGGGCTTGGGCAAAGAGAAATATTGGGGCAAACTTCAAGATTTGGGGTACCATCAGGGGATCTGCATTGTAAATTATGAGATAAAGTGGGACATTGGCTTGTGTAAGGGACTAAAGTCTTGGGCAGAAATATTGGGGCAACTTCAACACAATATTTGGGCAAAAAAAATAAAGATGGGAGCAGAAGAAAATGTAAACAAAATGGAGGGAGGGAGTAGCATTTTACACACAGTCACAACAACCGATAAACACATCAAGGAGGGTGGGGGGGGTCAGGATCTCCACCAGCAGCAAGGACACGGCACAGCTGACCGACCTTCACTCCCAGTAGAGGGGGGGGAGGTGAGTTAGGGTGAGAGAGCGTNGCAGTCTGGGCCCCAGTGTTTTTAATAACTACAGACCTGTATCCAACTTACTCACTTACTTTATGGAACTTGTTTTTATTCAATTAAACAATTTTTTAAATGACAACAACATTTTAGAAAAGTGCCAATCTGGATTTAGGACAAACCACAGTAGAGCCCTACTTAGAATTGTTCATGATTTAAGGTGGAATCTGGACTCACACAAGCTGTCAGTCCTGGTGCTGCTGGATCTAATGCCACATTTACATGTAGAACTGTTTGGTCAGCAGTGTTGGGCAAGTTACTTAAAAACTGTAATGCATTATTTATTACTTGTTATTGTCATTTTAAAGTAATTTGTTACATTACAATATTACTGTTTTTTAAATGTAAGGCATTACACTACTTTTGCATTACTTTAAGTTACTCTCACCAAAAATACTGTAAATATGGATTTGACCATAAATGTAGCTCATGACACTCAGTGAGCTCATTCCATGTGATGTGATGGATATGTAGAGATATCCAACTATCTGGATATTAACCCATCCATCATCATCCATCCATTCATCCAAGGGTTAGGGTTAGTATCATCCATCCATCCATCATTTGTCATCCATCCATCCATCATTTATCTTCCATCCGGCGGCACTAGCTCAGTTGGGAGAGTGGCCGGTCTGGTAACCGGAGGGTCACCGGTTCGATCCCCAGCTCTGGCTGGGTTAGATCGTCGTTGTGTCCTTGGGCAAGACACTTCACCCACCTTGCCTGTGTGAATGTGAGTGTGACTGTGTGTGAATGTTGGTGGTGGTCAGAAGGGCCGATGGCGCAGAATGGCAGCCTCGCTTCTGTCAGTCTGCCCCAGGGCAGCTGTGGCTACAGACATCTGTCGTAGTTTACCACCACCGGTGAGAATGACTGTGTGAATGAATAATGCAACTCTGTAAAGCGTCTTTGAATGACCTGAAAAGCGCTATATAAAACTGATGCATTATTATTATTATTATTATCCATCCTTCCTCTGTCCCCAGAGTCAGAACACAGACATAGCGGCTTCTTTTCAGTATTTGTGGAATGGTCTGCCGGGGCACCTGAGGGTGAGGGTGAGGGACAGTGTAAATGTTTTTAAGAGCAGACTCAAGACCTGTCTTTTTAGTCTCATCTCCTGACCTTCTGCACTCAGTCCAGGGTCCAGTGTTATTTAGTAACTTTTACTATTATGTCAGTATTTTAAAGTGTATGTGTGTGGGTGTGTGTGTGTGTGTGTGTGTGTGTGGGGGGGGGGGGTACTGTTTTTATTGTTTATGGAATTATTGTTTTATTTTTACTTTGAGCTGCCCCTAGCATGAAGAGTGCTTTATAAATAAAATTTGATTGATTGAAGATCCTGATCAAAGACATTTTTAGGATTGAATTTCCACATGATGAACAATGTTTGATTGAACAGAATGTGCATCTGTTGAATAACAATAAAAGTCTCTGATTCAGAATGTCTTAAACAAAATGCAAAGGCTTTCCTGATCTGTTCCTCTGTATCAAATGGCTCAAGAAATCATAACAGACTGGGAATAGAATTACTGTATCGTCTATAGACAGACTCACAGCTGCACCCGCTACTTTGTGTGGAACCGTTTCTACAGGGATGACATGAACCAGCTCTTTCATAAACTCACATCAAAGGACAGTTTTCTAAATGCACACAGAGACACATCCCCAAGTGTCCAAACGCTTTGACAAAAACATAAATAATGTACTCATAGGTGCAAAAGCAAACATTCTCAAAAAATTGTAGCCAAAATCAACACACACTGTGCATGCAAACAAGCATCTACCATGCAACATTGATTCCTCTTGCTGCCTTAAAGCCAGGCTTTAAGCCCCAGAGTTCCACAGCATCCAGAAATGACACCTTAGCCTGGCATTTAATTTTGTGTGGCAGCGGGCGTTAGATAAACACATGATGTAGCCAGTTGTTTTGGAGGGCAAATGGAGCAGGCATCATAAAGACTTTTATTAGCTGTTGCCTGATTTGTTCCTGTAGCCTGCAGAGTGAGCCGCTAAATCAATGCATCCAGCTGTTCTCTGGGCTCGCCGGGTCTCTCTGGGCGCGCAGCAGGTGTACAGCCCGCTTCAGCTCAGTCACACACACCCGCTCACATAACAAATAATAATGGCCTCCACACACGGCCCATCCATCACTGTTATGGGCCGGCTCGGGAGAAGGAGGCTCACACAGTCATGCACCCTGAGGGACTGCAAGAGTGTGTGTGTGTGTTAAACACAGATCACGGTCATGGAAACACAGTAACAGAAATTCCTGCTCATATTTGTTGTACAGATTATGTGTGAAAACACTTCTAAACGTGTGACATTCATCCAACCTGAAGCTGATTTAATGAACTTGTAAAAGCTTTTAAATGTTTTTTATATTAAGCTTAAACTATTTTCTGCAGACAGAGGGGAGGAAGAACAGTTGGTCAGTCAGAAAAGACTAAGTAATTAAGTAATTAAATGCATTATTAAACATCTAATTTAACTCTGAGATTAAAATAGTATATTTGATAATAAATTGATTGATAATTTCATTAATAAAATATTAAATCATGCAAACCGTAATGTAAACCTTATCTGTAAACAGTCTTCAAATCCTAATTCTTTACCAACCCATTGAGTAATTTATTGTTATGGAAAATGTCTGTGAATGTCTAGCAAGAGACTGGGGTCAAATTCCTTTGTGGGCAACAAACTAAATGAAAAGAAAACTAATTAAGCTGATTCAGATTTTTGATGAGAGACAGATATTTTAAGAGTCTCGGAGGCATCCTAACCAGATGCCCGAACCACCTCAACTGGCTCCTCTCGATGTGGAGGAGCAGTGGCTCTACTCTGAGTCCCTCCTGGATGTCTGAGCTCCTTACCCTATCTCTAAGGCTGAGCCCGGCTGCGAAGGAAACTCATTTCACGTTTGACGTAGATCGACCGGCCTTGCTTTCTGGCTCAGCTCCCTCTTCACCACAACACACTGATTCAGCATCCGCATCACTGCAGACGCTGTTCCAATCCGCCTGTCGGGCTCTCGCTCCCTCCTTCTCTCACTCTGTTAAGAGTCTGTAACATAAAATAACCATCAAAATTCTGAAAGGATCATATCACCTTTCTTTTGTTCTTACAACACTTAGAAACACTAGAAACTGATGCACTGACAATCTGAGTACTCACCGATAGGGACGGGAATCGAAAACCGGTTCTTAATGAGAACTGGTTCCCAGTGTTTCAATCCCTTGGAATTGTTTGCCATTTTTGCTAACGATTCCCTTATCAATTCCAGTCTGCGCAAAAAAAATAATAAAAATTCCAATCGGCGCGACTACGTCACCACGAGTGTAACTCACTAAACTCAGGTTTCTCCACCGTGTAGATTAGAGCCATATCTTTGTAGATGTGCGTGGTAACAGCAGCAGTAACCTCCTTCCTTCCATCCCGCTCAGCTGGCAGCTACATGACGTGCTGCAGGGAAAAACCTGTAGCAGCATCTGGAGTTTATTATGAGCGCTTATTCCAACACAACGCTGCTTTTGCAGCATTGGCTCTTTGACTGTCTCTGTATTCTTCAACGTGGTTTTTGTGCAGGTGATAAAATATATTAGTGGCGTCGGAGTCCGTAGTTGGGACCGGAAGCCGGCAAACTTTACAAACAGCTGATGTCTGGTCCATGTCGGTCTTTTTATATTTAAACCTCATCAATGAGACAGAAGTTGTCCCTCTTTTAGGAACAAGCTCTCGGTTTGAGTTAGCTGGTTATCCTGTTGACTCTGGTCTAAAACGCGTCCACTACCATCTGCCTCCATGTTTGTTTATGTGTTGCTGCGCGATGCGTTCATGAACATCCCGTAAAGTGCAATATGCTGTAAAACTCCAATCGTTGCTTAAACGACAGAGCTTTTTATCCGACGGTAGACATTTTCTATCGTCCAGATGAAATATTTCGTCATAACGTACAGCTCTGTGAGCAGGCATTCTCCACCCCGTTTGAGAGGGTGCTCTCCACAGCTGGATACACAATAAGTCCAGAAAGATCACGTATCCTTCCTGAAAAAGCAGATATGCTCATTTTTTTGCAGAGGAATTGTTAATTTTCCACAGTTGATGGTTGCAAAATTGCACAATGCACAGTTCCATTGAACTTGACTTGAGTTGTATTTGTTGCTGGCTGACGTAATTTTGTGTGTTCAGCTCATATCCTTTTTAAAAAGAGAGTTGAAATGTTACTGGACATTCTTGTGGAATTGCACAGAATAATTTATGTTGTATTTTGTTATGTTATTTCTACAAAATAATATTTTATTATTATTTTATACTTAGAAAAAAATTTTTCTGGGCACCCTGTGACTCTAGGCTCTGGTTTTCTTAAGACCTCACTGTTGGATGTATAAGGTCATCTTACTTCTAAACTTGTATCTTACTCAAAGATAAGATATAAACCAGCTTTAAGCTAATAGATCTGTTTGTTCTCTTTTTTTCCAAATGAGAATCGATAAAGAATTGAATCGTTATACAGAATTGAAAATAGAATCGGAATCGGAAAAATCTTATCAATTCCCATCCCTACTCAACGATACCAAGTACAGATACTGATACTTCTGCCGCACAAAAAAATGCAATGAATTGGATGACAGGTTTTATTTTCTTCTCTGCTTGTTACAGCAAATGAGGGTGAATTAGATAAAAAGTAAGTAAGTAAAGTTTATTTATATAGCGCCTTTCACAGATATACATCACAAAGCGCTTGACAATAAAAACAAAAAAAAAAACAAAACAGAGAAAACATTGAAAATAAAAAAACAAAACAGAGATTTGGGGGTACCAGATACAATATTTGGGCAAGATTTGGGGTACCATCAGGGGATCTACATTGTAAATTATGAGATATAGTGGGACATTGACTTGTGTAAGGAACTAAAGTCTTGGGCAGAAATATTGGGGCAACTTCAATACAATATTTGGGCAAGATTTGGGATACCATCAGGGGACCTACATTG
>SSNR01000020.1:1612697-1626507 GCA_006937965.1 Callopanchax toddi | reverse complement strand
GGGGGGGGAGGTGAGTTAGGGTGAGAGAGCGTAGAGAAGGGGGGGGCTGAGCAGTCGCTTCATTCACTCTGTTGAGTAGGAGAATGTTTTCAGGGTCACCAGATAAGATAACAGAATGTGTTTGGAGCAGGCAGTCCTGTTTGTTACAGCCGCCTTAAATGTCTGTTTCACTGGCTTCATCCCGTCCAAATTTGAAAACCTGGCCAGTCCCATCTGATCCGTGTAGTTCGACACATCGATCGTAATTCACTCCGCGCCAGAGTTCGTTCGCAGTCAGTCCTACGAGACAACTCAGTCCTCGCGAGTGTTTCAGTGTTCAAAGCACGCATCAGCCCCCTTTGAAGCACAGGAATCCTGTCAATTGCACCTGTTAGCTCCGTTGTTTTCCGATAAACCAGGTCCATGCAGATTCCAATGAGCGTGCACCCGATCATCATTAATCCAAAGTTGTAGACCTCCAGAGACAGACTTGCAGGACCCGCAATCTGATCCATTACGAACCCCACAGCTCTTGTCTCAGTCAGCCGCGGAGTCCCCTCCTCTGTTTTGAGAGTGTAAAAAATTTTATCCATTTTGTTGGGAAGCCAGCAAACCAAAGCCATATCAAGAAAAATAAAAATATTTAACCAGAAGGAATGAGGAAAATGCTCAGAAGACAAAAACAGCTGCAGGAGGAACACACAAGGGAGAGAAGGAACAGTGCGACTGCTCTCAACAGAAGCCGGAAGAAGAAAAAAAATATATTTAAAAAATAAATTATTAATAAAAATGATCACAAAACCACAAACACAAACACACATAGGTATATAGATTTAAAAATATTTGCATTTGCTATTTATTTGACAGCAAACACAGAAACAGCCTGGAAATATTCTATAAAACCTACAAAAATATTACACAGGTGAGTGAAGAAATAACATGCAGAATAAGTCTAAATTTATACAAAAGGTCAGGTCTGCTACTTATGTAAATACATTTAAACCAAGCACATATAAGATTTGTTGTGCTTATTTGGAACAGTCTGATGTTGATTTGATGTATTTTCACATTCTTTGCAAAACAAAGACAATATTGTGTTTTATTAACAAATTATAGTTACAGAGAAAACATTTAAGCGGTAAAGAAACATGTTTTTAATGACAAAACTGTTAAACTCTTTTGTTTTACAGTGCCATAATTCATGATAAGAACTAGTGGTGGGACTTGATTAAAAAAATGTATCGAATTAATTACAGCATTCGTAATTAACTAATCGCAATTAATTGCAGTTTATACTAACAATACAATTTACTGTAAAAAGTCTTTTTTTTATTTAAAATAATTTTATTGGGTGACAGAATCAAATAATAGACCAGAACTTTAATATTATAAACTCAAGCTTTTTAAATTTATGACAACAATGCATTTAAATTGCATTTCAGTTAAAGGTGTGGTTTTCTGGGTTATTTTATAGTTTTGCATTGTTCTCTAGTGTAATTCAATGCTATCTGTGTAATTTTTTTTAAAGAAAGAAGCTTTCATGCATATAATATAAGCTTTAGAAGTTTCCCATCTGACACCTGAATTTGAAACAGCAGGATTCTCATTAGTATTCATGATATGCACAGCACTCGCTTCTGATTGGATGACCAAAACATCACTACCCCCGAAATGTCCGGAGATACTTTGGAAAGTGAAAGTGAAAGAGTGAAAAAGTTAAACACCCAGGTAACAAACAGTAGGTTCTAGTCTTTACTGAAGATTAGTTTTGAGGGACCCTGCTTCCTGATAAAACTCATTTCCTCAGCATTTCTCCTCTTTTTCTCCTCTTTCTGTCTGTGTCACCCGCGCTCCCCTTCGACAAGGGGGGGGGGGGGTCGCGCAGCGTGGTGCTGACGGCACGGCTTAAACACACACACATACACACACACAAACACAGAGAGAGGGAGGGGAAAAAAGAGAGAGAGAGGGATCAGCGGCAGCCAGCCAGGTATATCGCCGAGTTGGCAACACTGCGTCTGCGTGCGTTCCGAGTTGGCAACACTGCGTCTGCGTGCGTTCCGCCATGTTGAATTTTCAACAAAAACAAAAGCCAGCAGCTGGGCGGACAGAAAGGCGTTACCATCTCAGCTAATACACGTTGTGACGTCAAACCGTGCACAAATGCAGATCCGCATTTTTAAGTTTCATTTCTTACAGATTCAGTTTTTTTTAATAACCAGGGAACAGAGAGTTCTCTTTCATAGCATTCGTTTCGTGTCTCACTATGGGAACGCCTCAGGCGTGACCTCATCAGAAGCTCCTATTACACTCTGCCAGCTAGGATTGGCTGGAGGTAAGTCTGTCAGTGCAGACGGAGTCCGGGCCCCTCCCCTATAATATATATAGGGCCAGCTCTGCACTGATAGGTTTTTCAAAAACCTCTTCTCGCTACGAGCAGAAGTTCCCTCTGTTTCTCCAGCGAGTTGTTACTTAGCACCTTGCTTAACTGTCCACAGACTTGAGCGCAAACTCTGTCGCCGGGCGCTTGGTACTGAGTTTGGTTCCAGAGAAACCTGCTCCTTACCTACTGCTGCAAAGCAGGAGTCGGAGCCTTGAAGTTTAGCAATAAACTTCACTCGAGTTGTTAAACTCCCCGGTAGCAATACCGTCTCCAGTGCTAACACACCCCACTTCCACCAATTAGTAATCATCCCGCTGTGCTAGCTGCTAATTCCAAGCCGCAACGCTTGCCCCATCTAGCCACAGCAACCCGCCGATAATGGAATCTGCAAAGATTACCAGTAAAGCGGAGGAAAACCCACAGCCACGAACATGCTCCTGTGGAAATAAAATCTCGAGCTGGGACACTCACCAACTGTGTGTGAGACGAGTCTCGGTCTCAAACATGCCCAAGCTGCATGTTTGAGACTGAGGACTGCTCGCACTGAGACCGTTTCTCCCTCAAGGTGCTTCATCGCCGTCTGGCCCGTCAGGTTAATCTGTCTGGAGGCGACCCGCTGATGGCGTCGGCAGCAGCAGTCATCCCAGGAGCGGTGAGTCAGATGCTCACGCTGCCTGATGAAGCTCAGCCCTCAACCAGCTGGGGCGAGATGCTGGACGCTGCTGACCCACTGGATACGAGCGGACATGGTCTCATAACCACTCCGCCCGAATATCCCCTGGCTGGCGAGTACGAGGACTCGGAGGCTCCGAGCTCCTCCTCACCGACGAAGATGAGGAAGACTATCCCCCTCTGGCGCTCCCTAGGTGGGATGCACAGCCCACAACCTCTGGTGGTGCTCAGGCGGGTGACGGTGACTCATCTTCGGCTGCCGCGGATTTGGACCTGCAGGACATGTGCAAACGCGCCGCGGCCAAACTTAATATCCAGTGGCCCGGAGTTCAGGCTGAGGTATGTTCACGTTATGACAGGAAGAAACTACCGAAAGCTAAAAGACTGGGAAAACAGCTCATGCCGTTTTCCCGGAACTTCTGGAGGAGCTTGGCGTCTCCTGGCGCTCCAGGCCCTACAGAGACAAACATCCAGTAGCGGGCAGCTCAGCGCTGGACTGCGAAGGGATGGATGACCACGGCCTCAAACAGATGCCCCCAGTGGAGCAAGCTGTGGTGGCGCACCTACACCCGAAGGCCGCTGCTGCCGCAGTTTTCCAGCGGCAGACCTTCACTCAGGCTGCAGCTCGCCCTCCTCCAACCTTCAGGACCCCGCAGCTGCCTAAGCCGCAAACTGGTCCACAGGCTCAGCGGAGAGCAGCGCCCACCAGGTCCCCATGGCAACGGAGACCTGAGGCTGCACGGTCAGAACCGCCGCCACCACCCACCTCCACTTAGGGTGGACGGAGGAGGAATGGCGATCCCTCGGCGATGGAGGGATGAGCGAGCTGGACTTGCTCTCCTGCCCAGCACTGTTCACGAGCCCGACCGGAGAGTTCAGAAAAGTTCGGCGCACGAACGGTGGACTGTTCGAACCCACTCGGTTCTGTGTTCATGTTCCACAAATTGTTTGCAAACGTGGCGACACAAGTTTATGCATGTTCTTTTGTCAAAAAGAAATAAACAGTGTAAAGCTGTTGCAACCAGGCATTGTGCCAAGGGCGCAGCAGAAAAAAATGTTGAAAAACATAATAAACTCAGAGGCTCGAGGGAAGATGGACACTCGCTTTCCCAGTGAAGTGAGACCTCTTTCTTTTCAGAGCGACTCTGTGGCAGCTTGTGGCCCTCGCGCATGTGCAGCACAAAGCGAGCGCGCCTGCTGCCAGACTCCACAAGGGGGAGCCAGTACTCCACTCAACGAGTGGCCTGTCAGTCCCCTGTCACTGAGAATGACCGAGTTGGAAAAATGCACAGATTCAGACAGGATTCTGAAAACAATAAACCGTGGCTACAGGCTGCAGTTCACAGTACCTCCCCCAGTGTTCAATGGCGTGATACAATCACAGACAGGGGGAGAAGCATCTCTTTTTCTGCAAGAAGAGATTTCTTCTTTGTTGGAGAAAAGAGCAATAAGAGCGGTCCCCGCCGATCACGCCCGGTACGGCTTTTATTCGAGGTATTTCCTCGTGCCAAAGAAAGGCGGTCGCGGGATGAGAGCGATTTTGGACCTAAGGGCTCTGAACAAACACCTCAGGTCATACAGACTCAGGATGCTGACACACGCATCTCTGCTGCGCTTTATTCAGCCAGGCGATTGGTTTGCATCAATCGACCTGAAGGATGCGTATTTCCACATCCCGGTCTACCCTCCACACAGGAAATACCTCCAATTTGCATTTCAGGGGAAATGTTACGAGTACCTCGTCCTTCCCTTTGGCCTCTCTCTGACCCCGAGAGTATTCGTGAAATGCACAGAGGTGGCTGTGGCTCTGCTCAGGGGGTGGGGCATCCGCATGGCCATGTACATAGACGACTGGCTGATTGCTGCGCCGTCTCGGGAAGAAGCAGAACGTCATGTGACACTGCTGTCAGAACACTTACTGGCTCTGGGTTTCCAAATAAACGGGGAGAAGAGCTGTCTTCTCCCATCCCAGAAAATCTCCTTCATCGGCTTACTGCTGGATTCAGCTCAGGCCAGAGTGAGACTGTCAGAGGACAGAGTGAAAGCATTGACAGGCTGCCTGTCCTTGTTCCGCCGGGGCAGTCAAGTACCCCCTTGGCTCTTCAGAAGGCTGTTGGGGCTAATGGCCTCAGCCTTGGCCGTGATACCACTGGGTGGCCACCCAGGGGTTAAATACCCTCTCATCCCGCAAAGTGAGAATCTCGGCAGCCTGAATGGCTGCACCCTGGAAAAATGTGCACTTCCTCAATCAGGGTTGTACACATGGGTGTGGTGCAGAGCCGGAAGGTTGTGACCACAGATGCCTCCCTGTCAGGGTGGGGGGGCATCTTCGAAGGACGAACGATAAATGGGTCCTGGAGCTCACAGATTTGTTCGTTTCACATAAATTATTTAGAATTGTTGGCTGTTCGCCTCACACTGGAACATTTCCTCCCTTTCCTGATGGGAAGTCATGTGCTGGTCAGGACAGACAACACCACTTAGAGGGCTCAGGTCCCTGCACCTGCTAGCTCACAGATTAATAATCTGGAGCAGCAGTCATTTTCTGTCACTGAGAGCCACTCATGTCCCAGGAGTGCTGAATCAGGGGGCAGACCTGCTCTCCAGTAGGAACCCCCTGTATGCAGACTGGAGACTCCATCCCGAGGTGGTCAAGATGGTCTGGCAGCACCTCGGGCAGGCCACTGTGGACCTCTTTGCCTCACAGGAGAACGCCCAGTGTCCCCTGTTTTTTCTCTCTCTGCAGGATCAAGCTGCGCCTCTGGGTGTGGATGCCTTCGCTCACGAATGGCTGCGGGTCCTGCTTTATGCGTTCCCTCCGATTGCACTAATCTCCTCAACTCTGGACAGAGTTCGGAGGGAGGGCCTCTCCGTGATCCTCATAGCACCGCAATGGCCAGAGAAACACTGGCTGGCGGAGATAACTCAGCTTCTCCACGGGGAGCCGTTCCCGCTTCCGCTGAGGAGAGACCTGCTGTCTCAGGCCCGGGGGGAGATCCTCCACCCCCACCCAGAGAGGTTGTCCCTTTGGGCCTGGCCTGTGAGGTGTTTAATCTGAGGACCATGGGCCTCCCACAAAACGTGATTGAAACGGTCCAGAGTGCCAGGGCTCCGGCCACTAGGTCACTGTACGATCGAAAATGGTCAATTTTTTTAAAATGGTGTGCTGAAGCTCACGAAATACCTTTTCAATGTCCTGTTGGGACAGTTTGGGCCTTTTTACAGGACCTGGTGGATAAGGGAAAATCTTTTTCCACTGTTAAGGTTTATTTGGATGCTATCTCAGCCTGCCACGTTGGTTTTCTGGAGAAAACTGTGGGACAACACCCCATGGTTGGCAGGTTTATGAGAGGAGCACGCCATCTGCTCCCTGTTATTAAACCTCTGGCTCCCTCATGGGCAGGGCCACCTTAACTAGCCAATAGGCCCCGGGGCTGAGAGGCTCAGTAGGCCCCCCACGGCCCGAAAACTTCTTCTTACTGCACTCTGCCTTATAAACAATGTCAATACATATACTACACATGCTTAAAAACATATGTATATATATATATATGTGAGTCCAGACCCCAGAATCAATCAATCAATCAATCAATCAATCAATCAATCAATCAATCAATCTCTCTCTCTCTCACACAGTTCTGGTCCAACTTTTGCCCAGACAGATCGTATTGTTACAGTGACGATGCCCCCACCCCAGCAGAACGAATCATTATTATAAATATCTTCCACCTTCTCTGCTGCTCCAAGTACTCGGAGCACCTGTCTTCTCCTCATCCTCCCCGGCAGCGGTTCCCTGCTGAGCGGCCGACAGGCGCTGCTTCATCTCTGCGGCTCCCCTCTGCCCGGTGCGTGCATGAACGAACTCTGTCCAACTTTTTATTGGCTGATTAAAATATTCTGTAAGCTTAGGTATATTTTGTAATGTCTCATGGAGCAAATATCATTTCTGAGCATCGCTCTAAAAATTCTTTCCCGACATTTTTTCAAGTTTCTTTACGTCTTGAGGAACACGCCCCAAAATCATCTGAATTGTTTGACTGGTGAGCTCATGGTCCAATGGGCATTTACGGATCACGTGGGGGATGTAGGTCACTTGTAATTCGGACCAATCAGCAGCCTTAAATGAGCTGATTGACAGAAAACCTGACAAATTGTAAAACAATGGGTTTTTTATTTTTGTTTCACCTGAAATGATAGGCCCCTAGATATCGTAGGCCCCTGGCCACTGCCCTGGTTTGCCCGTGCATTAAGGCGGCCTTGCTCATGGGACCTTCCTCTGGTGTTGAAGGCTTTGACTGGTCTCGCCTTTTGAACCATTAGAGGATGTGGAACACAAATTTTTGACTCTGAAGACTGTTCTCCTCCTAGCAATAGTCTCAGTCGAGCGTGTGTGTTAACTTCACGCCCTCTCTGTGCATCCTTCATGTGTTCAGTTCTCTGCAGGAAGAGACAGGGTGACTCTGCGTCCCAATCCTGCTTTTACACCAAAGGTGCTGGGAGCTTGCACCTCAAAATTGATTTGGTGGCATTTAGTTCTCCACCTTTTGCTTCACAAGAACAGCAGCACCTGCATACTCTGTGCCCAGTGCGTGCTCTGCACATTTATATGGACAGAACCAGGAATTTAAAGCGGCTCTCTGGATTATTTTTCTCTGTATCAAAGTTTTCTAAATGTTTTAAATGATATTTCAGGTCTAAACTATGATCTATGGGTTGAGTTCCACAACATCTGTCATTCTGATGAAGACCCTCCTTCCTCCTAGAGACCCCTTTCCATTATTTCTTGCCGCCGACATTTTTCAGCCAATGAAATTCAAATGTCTGCATTCTCTCAACATGCACGCGCATCGACCAAACCTGTACCAGAAGGGGGCGCTGTCGTACAGGACGCTCCGTGTGTTTCTCTGTTTTCGTCTCAGCCTCACGGCTCATTTCTACTAAAAACCTACCCATTTCCCAGCTAAAGACAGATTTATTTTTATTTTTAAACCTTTCACCTCACAGAATGGCAAGGCTTGACAGGATTATGCGTTTATTTTGGTCAGAAAGTTCATCCAGGGCCGAGTCAAGTTCAGCTTCAGAGTCCAGCAGCAGCTCTCTGCTAACAGAGCTAATATCAGAAGCAGCAGGGACAGAGAGGGCTCATCAGACCCTCGTAGTGTTGGAATAAGATTGTGAACTGTGAGTGATTAAACCCTACACATTGAGCTGTACAGTTCATGCCCGCAACGTATGTGCAGAGTGTGCACGTGCGCACACGCGACCAGACGCGCGTGTCGAGATGTTTTGAGGAGGAGCCTTTGGACGCTAGATTCAAAAACTGCTCTCTTGCTGAAAGAATCTAGAGTGCTGCTTTAATGGACCTTTTTTTTAAAACATTTAATTAAAACCCCCACCTCTTTACTATTCCTGTTTACATAACAATAAAGTAATTTATCCTAGTCCAAATAGTATTACAAGTCAAATTACAATAAAAGTAATACAAGTCAAAAGTGACATCAATTATTTGAAAACAAATATCAAGAACCTGGTTGTTCTTAAGACTGAAGTTCTACCAATCTGAAATGAAAATAGTTTAATGTGTGTTCAGTGTACTGACAGCTGGGATTGTGTTTTCATTTGATCCATTTAAAATAAAACATTTTACTGGTAACAATTGAATTAGAGGTATTTAGAGGGAGCTTATCTTAGTAAGAAATCAAGTGTAGCTTTGTGTTTATCTAGAACTTTAATTTTTACTAAGAACAACAGATTAAATCAGGATAAATAACAGGTGGATCTCTACTGATGATCTTCAGTACTCTTCCATCCATCCATCCATTTTCTGTAGCCGCTTAATCCTCCACAGAGGGTCGCGGGGCAGCTGGTGCCTATCTCCAGCGGTCAAGGGGCGAGAGGCGGGGGACACCCTGGACGGGTCGCCAGTCCATCGCAGGACCACACAGAGACGAATGAGACAAACAACCACACACCCACTCACACCTAAGGACAATTTACCAGCCCAATTAGCCTGACAGTCATGTCTTTGGACTGTGGGAGGAAACCGGAGTACCCGGAGGAAACCCACGCACGCACGGGGAGAACATGCAAACTCCACGCAGAGAGGCCGCAGAGCCGGGACGCGAACCCACGACCTCCTTGCTGCGAGGCAACAGTGCTAACCAACTGCGCCACCATGCAGCCACCAGTACTCTTTTAGTTTTTGTAAAATAATCAACGGTTGTGTTTAAGTGTTTAAATGTTGACCCTCAAATAAAGTATGTACTTATTTTATTTACTTATTAATTTACTGGTACAGTCATTTTCTTTTATAAAGAGCAGTGAATTACACTCATTGTTATTTTATTTTTCATTATAATGTTTTACTTGTATTTATATATTATTTTCTTCCCTTGTTTTCCTGTCTCTATTGTTCTGTCTCTGATATTTTGGTATATATATTGTATTGTGCTTCCTGTACTTTTTTCTGCTACCTGTAGATCCAGAATGAAACTTGATTGAGGCACATTTACCTTTTTATTAGAGGCCATAGGTGATTATCTGTGGGGGGTTTACCTCCTCTGGTCATTCAGGTCTTATTCCTGTGCCTCCTAACCCTGACCCCTCCAGAGTAACACTCTGGTTTCTGGTCGATCTCCTTCCCGGTTCGTTTTGCTTTCAGCTGCAGCGCGAGATGAGGTCGGGTCCAGAAGGAGAGCAGTGTGTCAGGGTGCAGGGTGTAACCAGGAAAACATGGAGTGGATTTCAGCGGCCTGAGTAATTTCTAATGAATCAGGTGGAATGGATTTCTTTGAGAACAACCGAAAGAGCGCAAGACGGACTCGGTAAATGTGGGGGGGTCCAAATGCCTGATTTTACAAAGTGGGGGGGGGGGGACACGTCCCCTCCTGACATATTGGTTGCGACTAGGGGTGCACCGATCGATCGGCGCACCGATCAATCGGGCTTGATCACGTTAATTTGAAGGGATTGTAAATCGACCATATTCCCATCCGATCCTCGATCTTGTTATAGACTTTTAAATCAGCTTTTTTCTCCTGTTCCCGGGAGCTGCAGACTGCCTCCCTCCCTTCCGCGCGCTACATCACGTCCGTGCTACACTCAGGGTTTCCCCCAGCGCTTTATAAGCCTGGCGGCCGCCAGACTTTCATCGGACCCCGCCAGGCTAAACATCAGAGAAGTTGTACCCGAGATGAAAGCTAACAGCTGCTAGCGCGGCTGCTAACGCTTTAAACTACAACAAAGTGAGCTGGTTCAGCTCTCTACTCGTCTCTTTCTCTATAGTTGCAGTCCGTATGACAGAAAAAGCAAAAACGGAGTTCACTGATCTGAGAGCGGACAGCGTCGCCGGTGGCGGTAGCTTCAGCGTGCATCGGACACAACTTGAGGCTAAATGCAGAACGTATCTTTCCAGCGTGTCTCTCATTAGAGGGGCGCGGGAGAGAACTGTCCCGTGGCCGTGATCTAACAGCAATGACTCCGCGTTTAATCGGTAGATTATCCCATAGTTTAGCTGCTATGTCCTCGTTTTTACGAGGCGCATTAAATGCACCATAAGTAAAATCTACGGGAGCCGAGTAGTCAGGTGGCACGCAGCCGCAGTTAGAAAACCTATAAGGTGAAAAGATGAGCAGCATTAAGTGAATCTGGATGATTTCTGCTCTGTTAGTCAGTTTAGAGACACTATGTTGAAGTTATTTACACAATGCACAGAGTTAATGCTGGAAGTGTTTATTAGAGTAGGTTTAACAAGTGTTTTTATAAAATTACAGGCAGAAAGTACTATTAATTAAAGGAGGACCTGAGAAAAGAGCTTTGTTAATGGTTCACATCTCTTGTTTTATTTTTAAGAGGCACCTTTTTTATTGGCTTTATTAATTAATTGCTTATATTTTATATATATATTAGTGCTGGGCCGATATCGGCGTTAACGGCTGCATTAACGCAAGACTCTTTACCGCGCGACAAAAAAAAATATCGGCGTTAATCTAAAGTTGGGTTCAGTAGATCTATACCTGGCGCGGACCTATACCTGGCGCGGATGAATACCTGGCGCGGATGTATGCCTGGCGCAGATGGGGTACCTGGGGGCGAGAACGACTCGACATCATCTGTAGGTAAGGTGCTGACATGGATAGAGCTTTGAAGCCGGTGTCGGGTTTGCTTCAGGGAAAATTTAATTTTAAAAAGCTTCCCAATGGAAAACTCGACAAGAGTAAAGTTGTTTGCACCTTCTGCAATGCCGAATTAGTTTATTGTAGGAGTTCTTCGAGTCTCAGGTACCACGTAAATGCAAAGCATCCCTTAGCTAGTGTGGAAAACTCCGGGCCAAGCACTGATGTGGCGCAGGGGAAGAGTCGTGTTCGTCAAACTACCATGGTCGAGTGCAACCGAGGCAAGACCGTCAGCAGTGCTCTATCAGCCAAGCTAACTAAACTCCTCGCTCAGTGGATTGCTACCAGCTGCCGGCCCATCAGCGTGGTCGAAGATGATGGGCTCGAGCTTCTCCTCCAGGCGGCCACAGGTGACGCATCTTACAAACTACCTGCGAGGCGAACTATCATGAGGAAAATACATGACCAGCACGCCACAGAGAAAGCCGCAAAAGATGAGAAGTTGGCAGCAGAGACGTGTGTAGCACTGACTGGGGACCATTGGACATCTATCAATAACGATAACTACCTCGGCGTTACTGCACACCTCATCGATTCCAGCTGGGAACTTCACTCCTTCACCTTAGGTAAGCTACATTATGTAATTTAAAATTTTATAATGAAGCAATATCACGAGAGGGAGTGCTGTTGTGCCCAATATCAGCACTTGTGTGAATTGGTCGCGATCAGAGCCTTCAAAAGTACTCACATTCAGTACTCAAGTAGAAGTATGGATAGGCTAAAATGACTTTTGTAGAGGTAGGAGTATCAACTGAAGCATTTTACTCAAGTATAAAAATACCAGTTGCAAAACTACTTAAAGTATAAAAGTAGAAGTACTGTAAGAGAAGCCATTAATGGTATAAATTTAGGACACACCACAGGGCCTACAGTGCACTTTATACTTTAGCCCTTGTTAATTGAATTATTTTACTCAGTTGGATTTTTTTTATTCACAGGAAAACGTTTTTATTTTTTACCACCTCAGCAGTTTTTAAATGCCAACAATCTTGGTTTGAAATTACTATCTTGTAGTAACCCCTCCTGTCTTTGTTTTGCAAATATACCAGTTCCTTTTGAACATTCTCACAAATTTATTCACAAAATCCATTTGCTTATCTATGGGAGCCCAAATCTCTGGGTGCTTTTCCAGTTGACACCAAGTACCCCTTGTTCTTTGGGGGGGATCTGGTCAGGCAAGAATGTGGTCAGGCAGGATCTAGGTTTTTGAGTTTTTTCAATGTATAGAAATTCTAAAGCCTTGAGCCATTAGTTTGAGTATAAATGTAAATGTGCCAGTGTGCACGTGTAATTGGTGTGTTTGCAAAACAAATGTAGGGTCAGCACACACACCTAAAAGGTAAAGGCAGGTCAAGGGATTTTCACCCAAAAAAAAAACACCAAAAAGAGACCAATAGGGTGTCAGAATGGTAGGTCTCATCCAATCACAATCAGGCCTTTGTTTTTGAACGATGAGAACTTGGAATAAAAACAAGCCGAGATAAAATAGGGGTAATGAGGCTATTCTGAATAAGTAGTGAGTAGAAAGTACCGATATTTGTGTGAAAAGATAATGAGTAGACGTAAAAAGTCGTCTGAAAAAAATTACTCCAGTGAAGTATAAATAACCAAAATTGCAACTTAAGTAAGGTAATGAAGCATTTGTACTTTGTTATTTGAAGGCTCTGGTCGTGATGATATCAGGCACAACCTCAAGTGTGATATTGCTTTTATACAACAGTTCTACAAGCACATTTTATTATTTAACAATAAGTGACAAGAATTATGATTTTTTTGTTTGTTTAAATCATTTATTTAGCTCAGCCAACACAAATGGTTCCAACTCAAAACCTGTTCACAGGCAACACAAAATTAGAAACCCTGATATTGTCTGTAAAATGTCCCAGTGCTGTTGTACTCCAATATCAGTTTGAAAGTCTCTTATCCAATCAAATTACTTGGTCAAAACTGTTGTACAATGTAATTTAATTAGCCTACTTATTAATTAGCAGGACACCACAAATTACCACCACAACATTATATTTGCTTCTTGATGATTTGCTTTTTGTTTACTACTAGTAGTGAACTTATTCTGATCTTTGTTTGTCCATTAGGTGAGATGAAAACAGAGGAGCGTCATTTTGCAGAAGCGTGTGCCAGGCAGTTTCTCGACGTGGCTAATCAGTGGGGGATAGCTGACAAAATCAGCACTATTGGAACAGACAGCGCTCCTAATATGGTGGCAGCAGGGAAGATAATGCCATTCGAGCATTTGCCCTGCATTGCACATGCTATACAGAGAGCTATTGTGATGTCGCTTCGGGGAGGTGGTTTTGATGGTGTTCTGGCCAAGTGCCGTAAAGTGGTTGGACATTTCAAACATAGTCCAGCAAACTCAGATGAGCTGAATGCCCAGCAAGCCTCCCTTGGACAAGAACAAGAGCAACTCGTGCAAGATGTTCCAACACGGTGGAATTCCACCCTTGAAATGATCAGGCGGGTGAGGCGCAACAGAGAGGCACTGCACACAACACTGTCTCAGCAGAAGCACAATCTGGCCCTCCCAACAAATGCTGAATATGAGAAGCTAGCAAAGCTGGAGGAACTGCTGGAGCCATGCAGG
>SSNR01000020.1:1581842-1605193 GCA_006937965.1 Callopanchax toddi | reverse complement strand
GCGACAGCCAGGGTCGCCATTGCTGGAACAGATGTAGGAGGCCAGGTGTGGTGGGGCCTTCATTCGTCAACAGGGCCCAGTAAATATCAGCAGTGTCTGAGATGGCGGGGGAAGGAGTGAGCAAAAACTGTCCATTTCCTTCCACTGAGTCTTGACAGGGGAGGGTCATGCCAGTTGGCAGGGTTACAATCAGGCCTTCCGGTGAGCAGAGTATGCTAGCCCCTAGCTTAATCAGCAAGTCCCTTCCCAGCAGATTAACTGGTACTGCACTGGAACAGATGTAGCTATGCATCAAAGTCTGTTGTCCCACGACTGTGGGCAGGGGAGACGTAAATGGCAGAGTTCGAGGTTCCCCAGAAATACCCACTACTGTAGTAACATGACTAGAAAGTTTTCCTGGACCAACCGACTTAATAGTAGAATGAGTCGCACCAGTGTCCACCAAAAAGTCTCTCTTGCAGCCATCTACAGTTACTGACAACATGGGGTCCGCCGTTGCACCCAGGCTGTCATGGATACGCCGTGGGGACCCCTAGTAGATGTTTCCCTCGGGACCACATCGACCGTCCCAAGTACATCCATCGGGTCCCATCATGGGCATTTGAGTGGTGGGCCCTGGAGGGGCCTGGTGAAAACCTCTCTGCTGACCACCTCTTTGCTGACCGTTGGCATATCCACGGCCTCTCGGGGCTGCTTGGTTCAGAGGGCAAGCACGTGCCCAATGTCCAGGTTGACCACAAATGAAACAACTTCCACTGACTGGGTCGCGCCTGCCTCGCCACTGACCTCTACCTCTGAAACCACCTCTATTTCCTCTAAAGGGAGGACCGCCTTGTCCATATGGGACCGGCGCAAGTGGCCCATAAGGCAATGCCTGGGGCTGCTGCTGCCAGGGAGTCAGCACAGGGGGAGCCGGTGGGGGAGGGGCAGCAGCAACAAGCTGCTTTTTAGGTTTCACAGTCTTACCCCCTAGGTCATTCTTTGCCTTCTGTAGCTGCACTCTCAGGAGCTGTAGTTGCAAGTCCTCTACATTTTCAGTTTTTTCATCTGTTTTGTCCTGGGATTTATTGAGGTTAAACAGTAAATGTTTTTTCCAGGTAGCAAAGTCACAATCAATTAGCTCTGGATTGTCCTCCATTTTGGCGGCTACCGCCTCCGGGACTCCCTTCAACACTGCCCTCCTAAAGAGGGGAACTAGGGGCCCAGCGCCACTTGGATGCTGCCCTGTTTGGGTGGTCCAATCATCTATGGCTTGGTTCAAATACATGACGGGATTCTGCTTCATATCCCATTTTATCTTGGTTATGCCCCCAGAATTTCTAAGCGGGAATGTCCTACGTAGAACACGGTTTAGGTCATTTAACACGTCATACATCGGTGTGTCGTTCCCCATGTCATTAGTCCCAGCGTCCAGTTCTATGGCCATAAGCTGGGACCGGGAAGTGCAGGTTATCAGTAGAGCCCTAAGGTCTCCCAGGGCCAGGTCCACGCCTGCTGTTAACTTCTCCAAGGTGACTAGCCAGGAGTGTGCTCCGTCATGTATGTCTGGTAGTTTTTGAACAAGTCCTGTGATGTCTCCTAAGTTGTATGGCTGATAAACGGGCCCTTCACTTGGCTTTCTCTGTATTAAGGGATAGATGCCCGTGGTGCTCCCTGCTGCTCCTCCCTCTGTTTCCTTCTGCTTTGACTCGTCCTCCTTTTCCTTACTGTCATGTTTCTTATGCTTCCTTTTATATGAATCGTCAATCTCCTTCCTCATCCTGTTTACTTCTTCCTGAGTATATGTACAGGCTGACCTGGTTCTTCCTGCCACAGCTTCCTCCTTATTAGTTTTTATTGTTGCCTTAAGCTTTTCATCTAAAATCATTCGGCCTTGGTCTTGTAATGCAGTTTCAAATTCCCCAAACACTTTATTGTCAGGGGTCCAATTTCCTTCCAATATCATACAAACGGGAACTGAAGACGCCTGTATTGATGGTCCGGCCTGTGATTCATCGTCCGATTCTTGAGGTGTGCTCGGAGGGGTGCTCGGAGGATGCGATTTCCTAAGTTTTCCTTTATTCTGCGCATAAAAGCGGGCTGAAGCCGCCCCAAAGGGCAAGTGAGCAGCGGAAGATAATTCCCTGGGGGCTGCTCCCAGCACCGTACTAGTCTGGGCTGGAAACTCAGCACTGGGTGGTTGGAAATACCCAGGCTGCTCTGGCTGTTCAGTTGATGGCATCACCAGTACGCCGTTGGAAACGTTTAGGACCGGATATATGGACGCAGTTGGGGCGGTTGGGCTTGACACAGAGTTGGTGTAGGGTGGGGGTAATGCGGCTTTCTCCTTTTTCATACGCGGTTTTGCTAATTCCCACCAGCCAGCAAATTGGTTAAACTTAATCCTTTCTGCTGCTTGTTTCTCAGCTGCCTTCTGATGTTTCCCCTTGGTAAAACGGCCTGCTTTTTCCTTAGCTGCCTTTTCTATCTCTTCTTGTTTTATGGCTGCTAGTGTTTTGTTTCTAAAAATCCGTCCCCAATTTCCTGCATCATCTCCCGTCTTTTCTTTCTCCTTCATCAGTTTATCAGTCACTTTAGTCAACTGTTCCTTATGCTTTTCTGCTTCCTTTGGTGGGTGGGTGGCGCTGATAACGGCTATCATATGTTTAACCTGCTCTGCCAGGGTACTGGTGACGTCATTGGGTCCCCACCCTTCGTCATGAATTTCCCTATCAAATTCTCCGTCCATCTTTCTTTTGATGAAGGAGAAGCTTTTTATTTTTTAATCGTGGTCAATTTGGACCAGTTGGGGGTCTACCCCTATTGGGTACTAACAACTGGAGCGTGCTTTTAACAGTGAGTTAGCACTGAAATGATCCCTCTTGGTGGTATCAAGCTTCTACCAGGGAGGTTTTAATTCCCTGGCGGATACACCTTGCCTTTGCTTCCAAGGAGGGGTGCTTGTTGTTCTCACTGGTTTCACCTTAAAATATACTCACCTGCATTCATTCATTACCCATGTGTGTTATGTAGAAATACTATGTGTTATTGTTACTTTATTTTACCAGAAAAGGAACCTAGTTCCCCTTATGATGTAATCTGTGGACAAGAAAGACGAAACTGTCTTTTCCTCTGTCCCACAGCAGTCACACAGCGTGTATTTAAATGTGTAATACAACAGTACAAAACAATTCAACACCTTACACAATTACTCTTTCAGAATTTAGAATGACTTCCCTAACGGAATCACTCAAGGACTCTAACCTTTCCTGGATCTTTAGGAAACGATACTAAAAATCATTTCCTGGGCCTCTAACCCGTTACTGAAATTCTCTTTCCCAACACCGGACAAACAACCCGTCGGCTGAGGCCGTGGTCGGATTTCAGTTTCTTTTACCTCTGTTATTTACTTAATTCTACTTCTATTTTTTCTCTTTAATTACCATAAAATACTACTTCATTCCTCTTCAGCCTTTTTAAAGTATAAATTTGCAGTCTCAAGTTACTAGGAGTTTGGACACTAAGTTTTATTTAAAGTGTTCAATATAGCAGAGATTAAAGGTCTGCTTACCTTCTTTGTGCCGGCACTTTTTGTCCAAACCCCGTTCACCTGGACCAAGCCAATCTCCTCCGATCGTGTCCGTCTGTTCGCCAGACGACAATCCTGTTCGTGACGCCAATTTGAAGGAAACTGCTCTGTTTTATGCTGCAAAAGAGAAACTGTGGTTACCCCCGGGGTCCTTCGTCCCAGGTTCGTATTGCTGAGGAGTAATACTTATCAGGCTGGTAAGAATGAAGAGTCAGGAGACCGTTCTGCGCAGAAGGGGGAATCTTTATTGCTCACAGCAGCGTGATACAAAGATTCTGACTTTTGCCAGTCATGCAGGTTCTATATAAGCATGGTAGATCAAAGGGAAGGAAGGGAGCTACTGGTTGCACAATGTTTACCAGCAGTTCAAAGTCTCTCAGGACACGGTCACCTAGTCCCTCTGCTCTGTTGACAGTTTTGGTCAAAGTGTGGGAGCACATCCTTTTGAATGTGCACATACTTTGTACAAAGTTGAAAACACAGGAACACAATGTGAGCATAAGAAGTCCACAACCTGCTTGATTTTTCACAAAGCAAAAAAAAGAGGCAACCTTGAGTTAAGAGGAGCTTTAAACCTCCAAATGAACAGATCCTGGATAGATGAGAGTTAAAGATGGATAGTGTTTGTTTGCTTGTTTTTTTTGGCTTTGGAGCAACTCCTGACTCCAGATGTTCCAATGAAGCTGGTCCTTGACCTGATGGGTGAACTGGGACGCTCTCATGGAAAAATAACAGAACGTCGAGGAGAAACCTGCAGATCTTCATATTTAGTTATTAGAGGACTAGTTCAGATATTGTGTTCTGTTTCTAATTGAATAATTCTGGATGGAATTGAATTGAGTTTTTCTAGTTGATGGGATTCTTCTGTGCTAAAGGAAACATTTTTATTTATTCTTTAAAGTTTTCAAGCTGTGCTTTTGTCCTCGTATCACTGGTGACTGGACTGCTTTTTCTTTACAAGAATCAACAACTAAACATTAAAACAACTCTTGACTACGTTTTTTCTTTTTCGACCCTCTTTCTGTCTCGCTCAGTTTTTACTCTAATCATCTGCTTTCCGCCTCCGTTTGGTTATCGACGTTTCCTTTTCAGGTTTGTCTTCTGCTCCATCGTTTTTTGTTTGTTTTGTGTTTGAACCAACAAAAGAAGGAATCCTGATGATTAAAGATATTTTTCCCACAATTTTAAGGATAAAAACTACGAGATGTCAGATAAATAATCCAAATATTTAGTTTGTGCTTTTGTTTGAGGTTATTGGATCAGGGTTTACGGTTCTGTATGGGTTCTGTATTATAACCATTTTGGCTTTCCATAAACACCCACCTCTTGCTCTCTAAGAGAGATCACTCAGGAGATGGAGAACACAACTACCCTAAAAAAAAAGTCAATTTTTCCAGTTCATAACAGAAAACAAACAAATGAACTCTTGTCTTTGTTCTTTGTCTGTAGAGTCCATGTAAGGAGGACGGATAAAGTGGGAACGGAGGCGGCGTTCCACCCCATAGAGGAGTACATGCTCCACGTGGAGGAACAATTCCAACTCCTAGCTCGGCGCGTTCATGTCGACAAGAAGCGGGTTTACCTGGCCACCGACGACCCCTCCCTGCTGCAAGAAGCTAAAACCAAGTCGGTGTCGGGTGTAATGTGAAAACGAGTTTCCAGAAGAAAACATTCCTCCTCCAGAACCTGAGTTTATTTATGTCTGTTCATTCCTCCTGTCAGGTATCCAGACTACGAGTTCATCAGCGATAACTCCATCTCGTGGTCAGCGGGTCTTCACAACCGTTACACCGAGAACTCGCTGAGAGGAGTCATCCTGGATATCCACTTCCTGTCTCAGACAGACTTCCTGGTCTGCACCTTCTCCTCGCAGGTTGGTTCCCACTCTCTGGAATGTGGAGATCACTGCATTTTCCTAAACAGCAAAAGGACCAGAACTGTTTGATTTATACAGAACATTCATTACAAATTCATTCACAAGCAAAGATTCGAGTCGGACACTTGATCCATTGAATGTTCACACGAAAACAGAATCGTTTACTAAAAATAGCTCCAAAAACAAGGCATGATCAGAAATTCCTTGATAATATATCATAAAAACGAACCATAAAAGCATAATTCAGTGAAACTAATAATTCATTAGAGCTGTAGAAATAGCCATTCGCCACTGATGTTTTCCACGTTGTCACAAGACGATCTAGATCTATAATCACTCTCATGTGATCGTCAACAACCTCATTGTCCTGTTTTTCCTCACATGTTTCAAAGCGTTGAAACAATCAGCTCATTTATAGCAGCTCAGACGTTACGGGAAGAGCTTTTGTCATCCACCTTCTTTCCTAAAATCCTTGTTTTATTGGAAATTTCAAGTAAAAAGGATCCTTCCATCCCTAAAAATAAACTGAGAGCTCCTCACATTCTGGCTCTATAAGCCTTTTTGAAAGATCTAACAAGAATGAGTTGCTTAGCATATTTTATCCCTCTTTTATGATGGAGCAAACGGAGCAAACACGTCTGACAGTGAGCAGTTCTTACGTCTGACTTCATGCCACTAAAGCACTGTATTCCAGACTTCTGACAGCCTCCCACACTTGTAACTATAAAAATAATCCTCGCTTGTTTCTTTGTCAGGTGTGCCGTGTGGCCTATGAGATCATGCAGACGCTGCATCCAGACGCCTCCTCCTTCTTCTACTCCCTGGACGACATCTACTACTTCGGAGGTCAGAACGCCCACAACCAGATCGCCATCTACCCACACCAGCCGCGCAACAACGAGGACATTCCCCTGGAGCCCGGCGATGTGATCGGCGTCGCCGGCAACCACTGGGACGGCTACTCCAAAGGCATCAACCGTAAAATGGGTCGTACGGGCCTCTACCCCTCCTACAAGGTCAAGGAGAAAATCGAGACGGTGAAGTACCCGCTGTACCCCGAGGCAGACAAACTGCTAAACTCTCAGAACAAGTAAAAGAGGAGAATGGGAAAAAATAAAAGAAGAGTATGGAGAACCACATAGTCTCCGGTTCCAGGGAAGGAGGCTGCTTTTGTACAGAAGAGAGAGGCGTACTTGCTGCGCTAAGCTGAGAAGAAAAGAAAAAGGCTGTACCCAGGGGTGATGGGAAAGAGAATGCACTGTGTGTGAAAGAGAGAGAGAGAGTGTGTGTGTGTGAATGTGTGTGCACTTGTGTAACATATGTCAGGTAATGGAAGACTTGCACCCTACCACTGCTCCCCCGCCCGACGTCGTCACGTTGGGTTTGTAGAGTTGTAGACGCGAACATTGATTTTTAAATAAAGCAAGAAAACAATTAAAACGTCCTCAACGGACCGAGCTCTCCCTCCTGAGACGACGGTGGGACTACTGTAAGGCTGGCGCACTCCAGTACGAGCTTCAAATCAACGACTGAAGAAAAAAAATGCCAAACTGGCACAAAGTGGTTTGATTTTAATTTAATTCTCTCCAGTGGTTTTTGATTCTAATCTTGCCTTTTTTTTCTCTTTTCCTCATGTTTTTTTAATTTGTTTACTGAATGTACTGTATGTTCCTCATGCCATGTTCATCGCCGCCCCTCCTCCTCCTCACCGTGCTTTCACCACCTCGTCTCTTCATGTGCAATTAATTTTACAAAACCATTTTGTGCTTTTATCACGTGTTTTTAACGGTCTTAATTTTGTATGTGTGGGGCTTGTGCATCGTATACTGTACAGTGTGTGTGTAAAAGATTGAGAGGGTGTGTGTGTGTGTGTTAGCGTGCTGTTTACGGGGCCATGTCATGACGAGGTGCCTGGTTATTGGTCAGCTGTGTGTGTGTTTTTATTTTTTTAGCTTCCCCACCTGATTCAAAAGTATCTGTGCAGCCGGCAGGAGGTTGGTGAAGCACTTGGAACAAACGAACTACCGTCACTTCACTAGTGACCATTTGTAAACAAGGTTATTTGAAGTAACTCTCAGTGTGCACACACATACACACAAATGAGCCGTCCTGAGGCTCACCAAAAAAGAACAATACATTAAGCACTCCACTGAGGTAATGTCCTTTCTGGCATTTTTTGCTGTCTCTTCTGTCCATCATTGTTTGTTTCTCGTTTTTTTTATTTGCCGTTTTAAAATAAATGAGGGAATATAGGCCTATGTTTGTTAAAAAAAAAAAAATCATCTCAAACTCATGCAGGCTTTTTCTCCATAACTTATGTTCTTGGGCATTGTCTTTGATAACCACAGATTGAATAAACTTGAGAAACCAACCCCGTCTGCTTCTTAATACTCATTTTTGCTGCACTAAACTAAAACACAAGCCTTTTTTTTTAAAATCTTGAAGGATGTTCGTCAATTTTTAAAAAGTAAAATTCATTACCTGAAGTTTATCTTTAGGTATTTCTTTGAAAGGGAGGACCCTGACATCTAAAGCATCAAACGATCAGAGCTACCACCTGGCTTCAGATCAATTACTGTAGTTTTTTATTTAATAAATCACTCAAGTAAGAAAGTGACATTTTTGCATCATTTCAAAGCTAAGAAAATCTCTTCAGCCTGACATTGATTTACACTTCAATCTGAGAAACGAGATCGGCGTCTTTAACAGAGGCATTCCCTTCCTCCTTTAAATATAGCTCGTGACAGCTACATGACATTTCTGCTTCATATACCAAACATCCGTCCCCACGGAGACGATATGGAGGTGCATCACGGAGACATCACTAGACTTCCTGCTCGTGTCTGCCGTCCCATTTCCCCACTTCCTACACGTCTCGGTCGTTTCTGATCTTGTTCGGTGTGTCTTATTTATGGGCTGTCTTGTTATTTTGTTACTCTGGGGAGTTTCATTACAGATCCCTCTTTAATTTCAGCTCAGATCTGCATGCCTCATTGGACACCCATAAGGAAAGCCACAGAGCTGGAAGAGGAGTTGAGCATTTTTTGGTGCGAGCATAGAAGAATAATAGTTTTTTTTTTTTATCCCCCATCCATGCTTGACAACAATGTGCAACTAATTTAGCCCACAATAGCAAAGTGTTCACAATGCACGTGCAGCAAACAGCAGTTCATTGAACATCTCTTTCCCCTGTAAAGGAGTCCCTTGTGGGCTTTATAAATGCACACACTAACTGGAGGGCACTTTAATTAAAATACACTCGTCGCTGTCACAGTGGCCTGTTACAGTCATTTAAGAGAGACGTTAGTTCAGTTAATTATTCTGTTAATTGGCCACCGCTCCTGATAGAGAACACTCAGGTTTTCAACAGGCGGATTTCTTTCTTTGTGTTTCTGCTCTAATTGATGTATTACTCATTGAAAGCACAGAGGCCATTTGTGGGCCTCCCACACGAAGTTGGGTCTTCAAAGAAAAGCCTTTTAAGGGACGCGTGTCAGCAAGTTGAGGTTTTTACCACCACCTTAAAAAAAGATGTCTCAAAGTAACTGTTGCTAGTTGCCGTCTTCAAATCAAATTATGATTTTACTTGTTTTTGCAACCCATATGTTGTGGAACTCTACCGTAGATCATAGTTTAGACCTGAAATATCATTTAAAACTTTTATAAAACTTATAAAAATTGTTTCACCAGTATGTTTTTTTTAATATACCTGGTTAAGGATGTGCTAATTATATAAAAAAACCACCAAAAATATATGTTTAACAAGTCCTTCATTAGAGATAAAAAGTTATCAGAATAAGTTACAAACTTCTGATCTTAAACTTTAAACTGTCTAAAAGCAGCACTGTTCTCTGAAATATGAAACAAACTGACATTTAGACACGGGAGAAGAAAACACATCTTTGAGCTGCTTATAGACTGTCAGCTTCTGATGGATTTTAAAATAAAATGTTTTTCTTCTCAAATGCTGATATTGTGTATCCATCAAGCACCTTAACTATCAGCGTGACAGTTCTGATTGCTTTGCTTTTATTTACTCCTCTGTGTGTGAAATCCTGAGTTGTATCAGTGTATCTCTCTATATTTAAGAATTCATAAATACTCTAGATCAGGGGTCTGCAAGCTGTGGTTCTTTGACCCTGATGAAGTGGCTTCTAGTACCTTTGACCTGTTTTATTTACATCTAGGTTGACAGTATGAGATGTTTGTAATAAATGCATGGAGTTTCCATATCAGAAAGACACTAATAGCTATAAGTTCACTAAAAAATACATTGTTTACAATTTTTTTTGTACATTTTTTGTAAAAACCGTTTTCCACGTTTTGTCAAATTCACAGCATTTTATGATACAACAAACTGTCCTTATAATATCACAGCCTGGTACCATGAGCACTTAATTGTATGTTGTTGTTTTAGAAAGGCAGTTTCCTTCAGTAGCTCTGTTGTGTTTTTTCCTTTGTCATTTGGTTGCTCCCTGCTGGCACAGCTGTACCTGTTTGGTGATAATGAGCAGTCAGCTATAGTCAGCCAATCACCAGCAAGCTGCCCTATTTGGAGGTTCAGCTAATCAGGGTGAATTGGACTCACCTGTGGAAAACACTTGTTTGCTGAACTGTGACCCTTTAATCTCCAGATGAGTTAAGGAGGTGTGGATGTAGAGCAGGAGCAAAGCGGAGAGAGAGAGATGAACAGTAAGTTATCCCATCAATCATAACGGGGAACGTGAGATCTCTCCTGAACAAGATGGACATAAATGGGAGGAACTGTTACAGCTTTACATTGTTCTGAAAAGTGTCTTTTTGTGAAAGACTTCCTATGAAGTTCACATGAATTAATCTCCGTTGTGAGACAGGATTGTTTCTAGTTGTTCCTGCGATGGACTGGTAACCTGTTGGGAGTGTACCCCACTTTTCAACATTTAACTCCTAGACCAATGCCCCTGAGAAGGTTTAAAAATACAGAAAATCTTCAAATATCAGCAGAACATGACAGAATTAAAGTCATATTAGGTATAAGGGAGCGACACATTTGCTTTTCTTTACCCCGCAGTAGAAATCTCACTCAGCCCTGTTTTAAAACTGGATTTGATGCTTTGATATTATAAATAACCAAAGATGCACAAAGATTTTAATAGATTACTTTGTGAAAGAAACCAGTAATTAAATTGTTTTCTGAGAAATTAGTCAATGATTCATGATGGTGAATGCTATGCATTTTTATTCATGAAACATTTTATTATTGAATAAATATCATAAAATTTAAAACAAGCAGGGAAATAAATGAATACATGAACTAATAAAACACAACCAAACAATGCACAGGATGCTCCTAACGGCTGAATTTAACATGAAAACTCTTTGAGAGGCATTGGGTCTTCAGATAATGTGAAACATTTAAGTGAGTTTATATATATATATATATATATATATATATATATATATATATATATATATATATATATATATATATATATATATATATATATATCTGAAGCTAATAAGTAAAATAAAGTTAATATTTTACTAGACTGATTCTCAACCATCACCAAAGCTACTAACATATTTACTAGTTCTTTACAAACCCTTAGGCTAAACTACAGGTATCAATCTACACAGCTGCTCTGTGGCTCAATTATTTAAATGTAAGACCTTTAATAAACATAACCTAACATCTGTATATATGCATTCTGTTTATTAGTTTATGTGATCATTAGACCTGTTTCCTCATCAGTCTGATGTGACGGGGTGTTAAGAAGCAGCTGAAGTTGCCTATAGCAACACTTTGAAGTAAATGCAAACATCAGCATCCAAACATGCTGATGTTTAGCAGGTAATGCTCAACATCTTAGCTTAGCCCGTCACCATGGAAACGATTTCAAACAGGCATTAAATGAGCTGATGAGAGTGTCACTTCTTTACATTCCCTGGTGGCAGAGCTTGATGAAAAATCAGGTGACTGCCACGGTCATAAGTTATAAACTTTGCTAATTAAGTTCTATAGCAATCCATCCAGAGTTTCTCAGTATATTTTACTGCTCATCAGGAATGGCTGTGGGCTGTTTGGGGAAAGTGAGAGTCAGAGAGGGCTGATGAGAGTCATTTCTGTCTGCACACATTTACTGTGCCTTCCTTGCTGCTAAAATATGGAGCACTGGAGCAAATTGACTAAAAATATTAAAAAATGGGGACTGAACTTATGTAAATATTGTTTACAGCTCAGCTGGAGTTTATTAGGACTAAATAGGCCTTTTATGTTGGCTTTGTTTGAACTGATCTGGAGAACTTTGACAACCAATTCAAACATGAACACATTGACTGCTCCGTGATCACAGGAGCAAGATTTTATTGTGGCTATGTAATTCTAGTAGAATTCATATTAAATAGAGATAAGCGGGTACCATATTTCCTTCTGAAATTCTAATCTTGTAAAGGGCAGCTGAATTAATTCTGTCTGAGTCATGAAAAAAGGGGAAAGGAAAGGGAAAAGATGATTGTAGTCCCAGCCAGCTCCAATCAGGACTCTGTTGGCTCAGCGAGGTCTGCCCTCCGGTACCTGGCCCACATCAAAGCATTAGGGGAGCAACTCGAATTAGAAACTGTCAGGTTTTCCCAAGTCAAAGATGGTAGGTTTCAGTCCTGCTCCTCTTCATCTTAACTCCACAATTGGCAGCCGTTTGGATTTTATTGGCTGAGTGTTTTTAATCCCATCTGTTATCTCAACTTTCTTGTAAAACCTTGTTCTATAGAGCTGAATTTTTTTCTCTGCAAAGCGAGGTCAACTTAAGCAGGCAAGAAAAGACATCTTCACTCAGGAACAAAGACATTTTGGTTAGCACACAAATGGTACTTAACTGGGATCCCTGCAGTGATTCCCACTAATCAGTGGTTCAAATAGAGCGCTGACACCGTGCTGGATGGGAGATACCCTCGTAATCTCTGCTCTTTTTTTCCCCACCAAATCCTGCAGAACATTTTATTATTTCATGACACAGGCTTAATATATTCAGTCATTTTCTGAAGGTGGAGGTTATTCTGTCAAAAAGACTTGTGCATTGAATTTGGTCATATTGGTTTTATGCTACTTTAATTACTGAAATCTGCCCACCCTTCCTTCCTTTCATCCATCCATTCCCCTTGCCAATACACACCCCTAATATGTATACACCACAGTACAACGAAGTGGAATTTGTTTGCATTTGACTCATCCGTGAGGAGCAGAGGACAGCTATTTTACGGGGGTTCCGTATCTTGCCTGGGACACTTTGGCATTCTGGCCTGCAGGTCTGGTGATCAAACCCTGATCGTCCTATAACCTCCTCCCTCTTGAGCCATGGCTGTCCAGAGGTCTGCTCCAGTGTCTCCCAGCAGGACATGCTCAGAAAAACTCCACAAGAGGGTGAACAGCAGACACTTATCAGATGTCCAAACATCACTGACTCTGTTTAATGAGGAGCAGTGGCTCCACTCTGAGCTGCCTCCACTTGTTGTAGCTCCTCACCTTATCTCTAAGGCTGAGCCCAGTCGCCCTTCAGAGGAAGCTCATTTCTGCAGCTTGTATCCAGATTTTTGTTGTTTTTTTTTTGGTCATGGTCCAACTCTCAGAACAGCAGGTGAGGGTTTGAACTGACCAGTAGATCAGGAGCATTCCCATTTGCTCAGCTCCTTCTGCGCCACAGCAGATTAGAGCAACATCCTTGTTACTGAAGACGAAGTTGACTTTAATTCAAGCATTCCAACAACCTCAGTGCACGCTGAAGGTTATGGGTCGAAGACACCAACAGAACCACATTATCTGCAAAAAGCAGTGATGAGACCTTAAGGTTCCCAATCCATTCTTTCCATGACTAACTCTGAGATTCTGTCCAGGACCAGAGAGGGGACAGCCCTGGAGTCCAGTCTGCACTGGGATTGAGCTCAGCTGTTGACTGGGTAGCCTTGAAGTGACTTTAATGTCTCCTACTCCTGCAGCACAACATGCCTTGGGAAAAGGCTCTCAAGTTCTGTCCAAAAATATTGAAAATATCCCATTAAAGTGTTCATACTTGCTGTTTAAATTGATTCCAGTGCAGATGTGATTTAAAAGAGGCTGCCTCTGTTAATTATCTAACTTTATCTTGTCCAAGTATAGATTCCTTTAGTCTAAGACCAAGATGCTCAAGTGAAAAACAATCAAGGCTTTAAATCTGTGCTCCCAAAACCAGCAGCTACACAGGTTTAGTAGCAGCAGATAATCTAAATAGATGTGATGTGAGGCAGGATTTGTGATGAAAACTGGATAAAATGGTGTAAAGGAGGATTGACACAGGAATGACAGCTAAAAGAAGAACTGAAATTGGTTTTAAAGATTCCACCGATTAGATTCATGGCCCTCCTTGGCTAGGCTTCTGATTTATCTGTGAACTGCTCTCTGCTGCCACTCTGTGTGCAGCCTAAGGTCCTCAGACAAGATTCCCACTGGCTGCCCTGAGATTTTAAAGGTCGTCTTTGGATCCGCCTGAGGAGCTCAAATCATTCCTTTAAACTACTTCTCTAAACACATTTAAATCTCTCAGGCTTTGAGTATATATTGTTTTGGTTTTAGCTGCCAGTAAAGTCATTTCCACCATCGGTTTTCAAATGTAGATTAAAATTCAGCAACAGCAAAATAATTTGCTCTGAGGCTGAGGTCGTGGGAAAATCATTTTGGTTTGACTGAAAGGATTAATAGATTTTTCCAGCTGACGGGATGAAAGCAGAGATGTAAATAAACATCTGTGAAAAAGTATTTGCCTCCTTTCAGATTTCTCCTTTTTACGTTTAAGCAGATAGATGTCATTTTCAGACAAAGATAACCTGAGTAAATAAAACACGTAGTTTGTAAAATCTCATTTATTAGTCTGAACCCTTCGCCGGTCGTACTGCTGGAGCTATTTCTATTTTTATTTCTTTTGGCTTTAATTAGTTTCTTAATTAATAACAGTGCTTGGTTGAAGCCAAAAGATGCAGCCCTCGTAAAAATATAAATAATGCTGTTTTTAAATGTTACACACAAACTCCGTATGGTTGTTTTCTCTTCAAGTGCAGCAGTGATTTATTTACTCAAACTTGTGACAAAACAAAAGAATGGCAGTAGCTTATCTTGAGAAAATACATGGATTTAAATAATAACCACAATGGGAAGGAAGTAGACGGGCTTCTTTTCTCAGTTTAATTGTGTTTATCTGCAGATTTAGCTAAATATGAAACGGCAAATACAAAATTAAGCAAGAATAAAAATAAAAATGGTCTCCTTCAGCAAACGTGTAATTCCATCTAATAAATCTCTGCTGCATTTTAAGTCTTATTGAGCGATTTGGTGATGGAACTGCAGCACGTGTAGCCAACATAATCCCAAATAGATGATTTTGTGTTTTTGGAAACTAGTTCCTTCATTTTTGGACTTTTATTTTCTAAATTTACAAATCAGTCCATAAATGTTTACATTGCTCCATCCACAAAAAAACTTCAAAAAGTCAGCTGTGCGAATACATCACCCATCATCATTTGTTGGACTGAAGAATATCGGCTGGAAAAATATTATGTATGAAAGATACTGAGACATATCTCTGCAGCTCAGATATCTCAATTCGACAAGATAAGTCAGTTTTTTCTGCACATCCACTATAGACAGAAAGCCCTCACCCAGAACAACCTACAATGAGTTTGACAACACTTTAATGAGTTACTTAAACATCTAAATTCCCTCTGGGATTGATTAAATACTTGGTTGTCCTTTTTGCCTCCCTGTCCCTTTTTTTACTGTTGAGTGATGACCTTAGCCTTCACTAAGGGAGACCAGCTGTGCTTTAGATGTTGTTCTTGGGTTTCTTTAGATGGGGGGCATGATATGTTGCTTTTTGAGATCTTTTAGCATACTTCATGCTGTATTTCCCGTTCATTGTGCATACAGTATTTTAGAATGAGGCTGAAAAAAATAGCATAGTCTATTAGTGTATATACAGCGTCTTCAAGAATTCAGGTAACACACGATTTTAAGTTTCCGATTGTGTTGAGAGTATTTCCAGTCCAAAATATCAGCAGAGCAATTTAACAAGGAGTTGGCAGCTTCATGCAGAACACAGCTGGTCGGAGAGCTCGTGGATGTCACAGATAATTGAGCTGAAGTCACTCGACTCTCTGCAGCTCCCTTTGTTGTGAGACAGAAGAAGCCCTTTGTGTTAACGGCTTTGATGAAGACCGAGCTGGTTATTAGCAGCTGTGTCTTAATAATGGCATATCAATATCTAATAACAGTGGCTGTGCATGTCATTATGATGCAAAATCATGTTTTTAAAAGAAACTTATGAGTCATTAAAACTTAAGCTTCATTGTGATTGCAAAGTTTCAGTCAATTATCAGTCAAAATGTTGGGAAACCTGCGAAATGAATAATCTGTCTGTCCATTTCCCTTCCAGGTTAAACACCAGTAGTATTAAAACCATAGTTATATTTTATATGCACACCTTTAAGTGCATTAAGTGGCAAGAAATTTTATGTTTTACTAATGAATGAAAAGGATTAGGTCATAAATTCGCACCTTTTGGTCAGAAAGTGCTCAGATAAAAGGTTACAAACTCAGAACTGGGTAATACAATGATCTGAATATGGATTAAAAGTCATTGTACAAATGTGCAGATGAAAGGCAACTCTATTAACAGTAATGGTCAGAAATATCTATAATAATTCTGTGATTTTATTTTGATCTTTCCTGCCTTTAGTTGGCTCTTTGTTACTCATGACTTGAGTGTTGAGTTAAAAAGTCTAACCCTAACAAAAAGAACATCTAAACACAGCGCTAGTGACTCTCTACATTTACATTGAGCCTTTTAACCTCTCCTATTTAGTTCTATAAAAGCCCTTGACTTGATTAAATGTCATTTGGATCTCTTAGAATCTGGCCGTTAGAAACCTGCTCTCTTCAGTTTGGTCGTTTAGTAAATGAATCCCCTTCTACATTTGATCATTTCTGGGAAATTTAAAGACGGAGCCCAAGCTGTTCTGTGAAATCTGGCATCCATGGAAGATGCACTTGTGTGGCAAAGGCAGCAGATTTAACTAGCAAGATGCATAATGAGATTGTATAGTTGGCCAATTAGTGAAATGCCTGCAGGATTTAAACCATGTTGGAGCATAGGAAATTCCTGAACTCAAGAAGAGTTTTCTTATCAAACTCCACAATTTAAAACAGCAGTCCTCGTTTTTTCTATCATGTCTAACTGGTTCTGAAGCAAATGTCTAAAATTGCAGGACTTTAAAATACTATTAAGATTTCATTAAAATCAACATTAACATCTCACAGTGGCAAAAGGTTGAGTTAAGGAAATATGTTGGACATTTTCAAGCAGAATTTGATCCATTTACGGTAAGGACAATACTAACTGGTGACATCACTAAAAGCAAGTGAAAAAACAGGAAGTAGTCCTCTGACCGGAGCAATATTCAGATCAGGAGAGACACTGTGGCAAACTAGTGGTTAAATTTCAGGTTTTTCTTACAACTCTGGGCCCAGTGTTCATCTAAAGTTTGTAGTTGTAGATTGATCAAGACTTTCTGAGAATTTTATTAAAATCAATTCAGTGGTTTTGCAGGGGGTGATAATGAAGGGAAGTACCATGTGTGAAAGGAACAAAGCTGACATTTAATGTTAAATTGTCACCAGTTTAAGGCTTTTGGAGAGCATTCTGTAAGAACACTCTTAACCTTTTAGTAGAAATCACTGCACTGAATCAAAAACTCTTCTAAAAACTGTCAGGGAGCCCAGTTTAATGCTGCGACAGATGCAACTAAAGGGCAACCATGCAAAGAAGAGATGATGAATACAAACCTCCATCCCTTCGTTTGTGTTCATGAACAATTCAGGGGAAATGGGGAACTCTTATTAAGTGTAAGGTCTTCATTGACCTGTGGTGTGTTTTATCATGTTGGCCCTGTACCTGTCTGAAATGTACCCCGCCTCTCGCCCATTGACTGCTTGGATAAGCCCCATCCACCTCGTGACCCAGAACAGGACAAAGCAGGAAATGAGTGAGTTAGTTCTGCCCAAATAGTGAAGTCACATTTTGAAGTAAAATAATGGGCTGTATGTCGATTGCTTGTCGGGTTTCCTGTACCGCACAAAGAATAATGTTCTGGCTAAAGCGTCGGCTGTTTCTCTGCATGTCATCGTGAAGCCTGCTGCAGCAGTGGAGGAAAGGAGAGTCCTCCTACACCCCCCCCCCCCCCCCCCCCCCCCCCCCCCCCCCCCCCCCCCCCCCCCCCCCCTCCTGCTGCTGCTGCCTGCAGGGTTCAGTCTGCTGTGATGACCATTAGCGTCTGGCTGAGGCAGCAGGAGATAACAGGTGATTTAAGGCCCTGTACCCCAACACAGCCAGAGAGAAATGGCCGGCTGACGCTTATCTCCCCCTCCGCCGTACTCCACACACTTTTACATTAGGCTCCCCCTATTCACAGCCATCTGTCTTCCCAGTCAGGGTTTGATAAAACCTCCAGCGTTCTTGAAGAAGGGGAGGAGCGGGAGACACACACCACACCACCTGCATACTTATACACAACAATTCAGAGAATCATGGGGGAAATTGACAACATCACGCTGAGTGAATACTTTATCCACACTGACTTAGAGCCTGGGGCGACACAGTGGGACTCAACAACAATAGCTGAGCCCAGCTCACCAGATACTGTACCTGGTTGTATAATACAGACCTGTGTGTGATATCACCTCTGGACTAATTGCAAATCAATGGTCTTGGTGAGATGAATGTGGCGAGGATAATAATTGCCTTTGGCTGCGGTACATGAACCATTCACCAACAGAGCCATACACTAATCACAGGAGGTGCGCTGATGAAAGCGGTGAAGATGCTATCACGCCTAAACGGGAATAAAGCGTTTACGTCAGCGAAGGCTTTCTACCTCTGAACACTTCAATGACAGCGACGGGAATATTACTCCTACTGATAGCTGAGACGGCTTTAGCATGTCCATACACCGCTGATTAAATCTTAATGCCACAACGCGTTGGACAGCCTCCAGCCGGAAAAAGGATTACTTCATCCATCTTGGGTTTGCATGTGTGAGGAAATATCTACCATCTTTAGGGCATGAGAGAGAAATGGCTGTTATCTTTAGGAAAACACACCAAAGATCCAGAGGAGATTGGATGTAAAAACTGAGACAGTTAAGCTTGGTTGTGGTGCAGAGTTGTGTAATTGCCTTGTGCTTCTGTGTTGCCCACTGAGGAGGCTATGTGGGCAGTGGCTGTCTTTCTTTGGTCCCTGCGCTGCAATTATGGTGTCACTGTGTGACAGTAGAATAGCTTTGGCAGCATCTAAAGGACGGAAAGTTCTCTTGTCTCAAACTTGACAAACTGAGACTACCTCAGTTTCAATTGTCATTTTTCCCCCTATCCACCCCCTCCATCTCTCTCTCTTTTATGTGCTCTCAATTCCATTAACCTTTGTTCCATCTAAACCCGAGGACCAGGCACATATTAGGAATTACAATTAACTGTATTGTCCAGGTTAATGCAGTCCTATTTTAAATTATGACTCAAGTCTTTGGGTCAAATCAGGTCTGGAGGAGCTGGAATATGTTGTCATCTCTGTGAGGAGTGGATCAGTACAGATACACCTCCTTTAACTCCATCTGACCCTGAATTCCTATGATTAAGCGGTCAGAATGACTAAAGCTTAAAGAGGTATTTCAGCCGTTTCGGTCTAAAAGTTACAAATATTATACAGATTGACAATTTCTCAAGTCCTGCAGGACCGAGCTAGTCCAAACTTAGCCAAGACAATAGCTCCAATCTCCTAAATTTCATGGCAGTTGGTGTAAATATTTATTAACATTCACAATGCTGTCTGTTTTGCATTACATTGTTATTTCTGCAGAAATATAAAGAGATTCCTGCCAGACTCGATCCCTGGATGCACCAAGAGCTACCTTTTGCTGCTGCTAGTGAACAATGATGGATATTGCAAAACCGACAGCAAGAAAAATCTTGAGAGGTGGAGGCATGGCCTGGAAAGGAGAGGAAAAAAGATTAGCCGCAGCAAGGCAGAATACATGTGTGGATGAGAAGAACCCATGTGGAACAGTAAGGCTACAGGGATCAAAGGTAAAGAAGGTGGAAGATTTCAAGTACTTAGGTTCAGCAGTCCAGAGTAATGGAGAGTGTAGAAAAGAGGTGAAGGAACATGTTCAAGCAGGTTGGAATGGATGGAGAGAAGTGTCAGGGGTGATGTGTGATAAAAGGTTCAGCAAGAATGAAAGGAAAGGTTTAAAAGATAGTGGTGAGACCAGCAATGCTGTATAGGGTACTCAACTACAAATCCTAAAGGGCCACAGAAACTGGTCTGGGGGTGGGTCTCAGCCTGTAAAGGGAGGGTCTGGACCACCTGGTCTAGAGACTGTGGCACTGAGAAGACAGGAAGCAGAACTGGAGGATCAGGAATGAGTCCATCAGAGGGACAGCACATGTTAGATGCTTTGGAGATAAGATCAGAGGAGGAATAGTGAATATATCATTAGGATGCTTAGGTGAGACTTGCCAGGCAGGAGACCTAGAGGAAGACCAAGGAGATTTATGGGTGCAGTGAAAGAGGACAAGCCGATTGGTGGAGAGTAGAGGATGTAGAGGACGGGGTTAGATGGAGACAGATAATTCACTGTGGTGACCCATGAAGGGAAAAGCCAAAGGAAAAGAAGAATGCTAAACTGACAGCAGTGTGAACATTTATAAAGCACGGTTACATAAATCACAATGAAATGTATGAGAATGGAGATGTTTTAAAACGGCTTCTTATATCTGAACAAGCTGGTAGCTCATCTTTCCTGAAGAACACGAACTGTATTTTTATTTCAAACTTTATTTCTTCAAACAGACAGAGGCCATTCAGGAAGCCATCTACAATAGGTAAGAATTAATAACTTTTACACAGTCAGCTGAAGAGGCCTGTTTTGGTCACTCAGTCAGGCTGGCTACACGGTGTGTCCATAACAAGTAATGTTACAAGTTCTTACATATCACATGGTTACTGGTCAGAAGAAGAATGTTAATAAATTATAGTTTGAGCAATTCCTCATACAACAAACCTGAGGACATTTTAAATTTGGGACTTGGAACTTGCAGTTTTTTTTAAGTTATATAAGTAGAAACATGGATGTAAAGTATTGTTTGATTGAGGGGAAAGATCTTTAGATTCCTGTTAGAGAGAGTTTATTTCCTTATTATCTTTACTTATATTTACTCATATTTTTATTTTATTATATTGTGCATATAACCCTGTGTTCCAGTTGACATTTGACCTACTTGTTTCTCTGTACATGACTGTCACACCACACTCACTTTCAGTTCCTTATTTTCACAAACTCAGACACACACACACACCAGAACCAGTCTGAACACCTACACTTCCTCATTCTTCAACTTACACCTACACACACACACAAACCTTTACTTGACCTATAATCACATCATTGTATTTCCTGAACCCGTGTTTCCGTTGTCTCTACAATCCTTGTGTATAAATAAACGTACAAGGGAGATTCTCTCTTTGTAGCTGATGCTCTGAATGCCATGTTGCATTGAGCTGATCTACCCTTGCTGCAAGAACAAACTGGTTTCCTCTCCGTTCATCAGAGTCGTTTGATATTCTCCCTAACATTTAATTGGTCCTTCGAGTCTCTGGGTCCAGACGTTTCCTCCTGACGCCGAGATAACCACCACCGAAGACTGTCGACAGCCATCGTTGGACATCTGTCCTTCGGTGCTACAACAAAATCCTCCGGTGTTCTGCTTTCGCCGTAGGTCGGTGGTCATAGCCTGGTCCTCGACGGCGGTGGGAGACTGACGGATCCAACGAACTCAAATATCAGCGACCCTGAGACGGTGAGATNTTTCATGCAGGACAATGCTCCATCACACGCGTCCAAGTACTCCACAGCGTGGCTGGCAAGAAAGGGTATAAAAGAAGGAAAACTAATGACATGGCCTCCTTGTTCACCTGATCTGAACCCCATTGAGAACCTGTGGCCCATCATCAAATGTGAGATTTACAAAGAGGGAAAACAGTACACCTCTCTGAACAGTGTCTGGGAGGCTGTGGTTGCTGCTGCACGCAATGTTGATGGTGAACAGATCAAAACACTGACAGAATCCATGGATGGCAGGCTTTTGAGTGTCCTTGCAAAGAAAGGTGGCTATATTGGTCACTGATTTGTTTTTGTTTTGTTTTTGAATGTCAGAAATGTAAATTTCTGAATGTGGAGATGTTACATTGGTTTCACTGGTAAAAATAAATAATTGAAATGGGTATATATTTGTTTTTGTTAAGTTGCCTGATAATTACGCACACCTGATATAGGGTGTTGATGTCATTAGACCACACCCCTTCTCATTACAGAGATGCACATCACCTAATACATGTATAATAATAACTAGAACTTTTATTTATGCTTACAGCCTGAAACACATTTGAAACACTGTTAGAGAGAGTTTATTTCTTTATTATCTTTACTTATATTTACTCATATTTTTATTTTATTATATTGTGCATATAACCCTGTGTTCCAGTTGATATTTGACCTACTTGTTTCTCTGTACATGACTGTCACACCACACTCACTTTCAGTTCCTTATTTTCACAAACTCAGACACACACACACACCAGAACCAGTCTGAACACCTACACGTCCTCATTCTTCAACTTACACCTACACACACACACAAACCTTTACTTGACCTATAATCACATCATTGTATTTCCTGAACCCGTGTTTCCGTTATGTTTCTACAATCCTTGTGTATAAATAAACGTACAAGGGAGATTCTCTCTTTGTAGCTGATGCTCTGAATGCCATGTTGCATTGAGCTGATCTACCCTTGCTGCAAGAACAAACTGGTTTCCTCTCCGTTCATCAGAGTCGTTTGATATTCTCCCTAACATTTAATTGGTCCTTCGAGTCTCTGGGTCCAGACGTTTCCTCCTGACGCCGAGATAACCACCACCGAAGACTGTCGACAGCCATCGTTGGACATCTGTCCTTCGGTGCTACAACAAAATCCTCCGGTGTTCTGCTTTCGCCGTAGGTCGGTGGTCATAGCCTGGTCCTCGACGGCGGTGGGAGACTGACGGATCCAACGAACTCAAATATCAGCGACCCTGAGACGGTGAGATTAATACACGTAAACTTGTTTTTGCGCGCTGTAAAGATGAATATGGAAGATAAGTTAAGGCCAGAGGAATAAGACCTAATTGTACGCATTTTGACATTGAATTTCCAAATTGGTAGGGTCCACCGAACGGATCATAAGACAGATTACTTTGTAATACTGTATTTGGTAGGTTTTAAGCGTTTTGACCGAATAGAAACGTAATTCATGTCAAGGAATGAATGGTGTGTGAATGAAGATCACGAGTGTCTAATATAAGGGACATCGTTATCTTATTTTTGTTGTTTTATCTGGACAAAATCACGTACTGGTGGACAATAATTTCAACAGGTTGGGTTCAGTCCCGTAAAGTGGGTGCCGCTGTAATTTAGTTACAGTAGAAGGGCGCACTCATTATCCTATTATTGTCCTCATGCCAGTGACATTTTGAACAGACCAGTGTAATAATGGGAACTAATAATTCAAAAGGAGACATTTTAGAAGGTGATGTGAAGTACATGGAGATGAAAAGTGAAGGTTCAGGATATATGGCTCAGAAATGGAAGAAAAAACATTGTTTTTCAGGACGACTTAATACCACAGATGTTTTATCTCTACAAACATCTTTAAAACAGGGAATTGTAGCAGAAAAGAACAAAAAGAAAAAGGAAAAACTGAAAAAAGAGTACAGACTGTCAGAAGACTGGTTGACAGAAAGTAAGAGACGAGATGAGGGA
>SSNR01000020.1:1500414-1574109 GCA_006937965.1 Callopanchax toddi | reverse complement strand
CTAGGAGTTATTCTTTTATTATTTTGTATTTTTATTTCCTGTGTAATTCCATGTTTTCGTTCAATGATGATGAAAATGATTAATGTTTCTCTTGTTAATTATGTTGCAATCCCTTCTGATGACAAAGATCTCGAAGAGCAATTTGCTCTGGAAATGCAAGAAAAAATGATGTAAAGTATGATAACATGGTTGAAAATGCTTGTCAAGTGACTATGTTTGATGTTTTTTACATAATTATCTTCAAATGATAAACAGGGAGGAATGTTAGAGAGAGTTTATTTCCTTATTATCTTTACTTATATTTACTCATATTTTTATTTTATTATATTGTGCATATAACCCTGTGTTCCAGTTGACATTTGACCTACTTGTTTCTCTGTACATGACTGTCACACCACACTCACTTTCAGTTCCTTATTTTCACAAACTCAGACACACACACACACCAGAACCAGTCTGAACACCTACACTTCCTCATTCTTCAACTTACACCTACACACACACACAAACCTTTACTTGACCTATAATCACATCATTGTATTTCCTGAACCCGTGTTTCCGTTGTCTCTACAATCCTTGTGTATAAATAAACGTACAAGGGAGATTCTCTCTTTGTAGCTGATGCTCTGAATGCCATGTTGCATTGAGCTGATCTACCCTTGCTGCAAGAACAAACTGGTTTCCTCTCCGTTCATCAGAGTCGTTTGATATTCTCCCTAACAATTCCTTAAATTGAGTTGAAATTTAAATTAATTATTTTCCAGTTTTTAGTCTGTGATCATCCATGTTTGCTCTGATTGATGCACTGCTTTTTCAAAAATGTGCAAAACAGATTCTTTTTTTTTTTCCTTCTGTGGAGGTACAAAAACTAGAAATTAGAATTAAATAGTTCAAATTCAATAAAGCAATAAGCTACAAATTTTCTCCAAGGTGGTTCTGGTAGTTCAGGAGCATCTGTAGCCGAGGGAGGTCTCGCCAAAAGACCCCCACGGCTCACAAACAAGGGGAGGCAACAACCCAGGTACCCAGAGCACAGACACACAAACGCAAAAATAGAAATAAATGACTATTTCAATTCCTACTTGCCAGTACAATAAAATGTTAACTAAATAAAATCTGATATGGGGAAAAAAAAAACATTGCATAAAAAGGAACAAGTCCCAGAGGTCCTCAGTCTCCTCTCCAACCATGGGGGCCTCTCCTCTCCAGCCATGGGGGCCTCTCCTCTGCAGCCATGGGGGCCTCTCCTCTCCAGCCATGGGGGCCTCTCCACTCCAGCCATGGGGGCCTCTCCTCTCCAGCCATGGGGGCCTCTCCTCTCCTCTCCTCTCCAGGCTGGGGGCCAGGGATGCCTCCTGGCCTCCCTGCTCTCCACCTCAGTCCTGTTCCTCTGTCCTCTCTCTTTCCTTCCTCCTCCATCAACCTAAATAGCACTTAAATAGTCTGCCTCCTGGCCACACCCGCCTTCCAACAGGTGACAGGCATTACCAATCAAATGTTAAAGAGTCAGTCCACAGTGATTCAAAAAAATGGTTAAAAACACACAAAAAGTATAAAAACATGCAATAAATTTGTATTAAAAAAACAGAAAAATCATGCAAATAAAACTTTAAAAACAACCAAATTTTCCACTGTGACACATCCTTCTGAAGGGAAAAAGAACATATAATTTCTGTTATTGCGGAGATATTTTATTGTAGAGTGCAGTGGGCAACCAAAAAATTAACACCGCCATCTAGAACTGCTAAAAATGTAAATACCAGATGCAATAATTATGTTACATTTCCCTTCCTGCATTTATTCATGCTGCTCCTTGCAACATGTATTGTAGATTATTTTTTCTCTTGAAATAAAACGTCCCACTTAAATGCAAAAATCCTGCTGTGTAGCATGGTGTGTCATAATTGAAGTGCTCTTAAAAAAATTCAAAAGATGTAATCCATTAACATGAGGGAAGTGATGGACTGGGCTGGTGGCATTTGAGTGGAAGTTGGCACCTCACCAGTAAAAAACCTATTCATAAATTTCTCCAGCTATGACAAATTTACTGCCAGGCTTCATAATAGACCCTCGAACTGGAATGAATTCAAGAGAAAGGTTTCAGTGTCAGTTTGATTGTGCTTAGTTTAATCATATGTTAATTCACGCATGTGTTTCTGACATTCCCCTAAAATTATCCAGCTCACATTAGAAGATGCAGGTGTTTAAAAACCTTGAATGAAAGGTATTACCTCTAAGCCCCATTATGGATAAGCCCTTACTTTCCTAACCCTGTTAGTCATCAGAGTAATTCTACTGAAGATATGTTCTCCATCACTTACTTTTGCTCCTGTTTTTGGGAGAAGATTAAAGGAGGGTGCTTTTAGCTTCTTTAAAGGATGTAACTCTTTGATTTTAGAGGATAAATAAAAGCAGATTTTCATTTCTTTTTCAGAAGTTTTTCTTTTCCTGCAGCCTCTTAATCACTCTGAAGGTGGTTTCTGTGCCATGTTCTCTTGTAAGGTGTGAGCAGGTAGAAGCTCAACCTGTGAGCGCTCTATTTACATTCCAAGCAGATGGTTTTTTTGAATGCATTCGGGTGAAGACTCGGGAGTCTGAAGAAACAATTAGACATGCTGTTAGATTACCGCCTCAAGCAGCAGTCCTCCTGTGATGATGTCCTCACTATTGACCCGACTCTTCACACTCTCATCTTCGGTGCATCAGTTTCTCACGTTGACTGTGGACAGGGGCGCTGTAAAGGGGGGAAAGGTTAGGATGATTCTAAGGGCCCACGAATGCCAGGGGTCCCAAAAATGTTTCTAATCCCTTTGGACGAGCCGCCACTGGGCCCAAATTGATATTTTTTCATGTGGCCCAACATCCCTGGCAGTGCCCCTGACTGTGGAAACAGGTTACCCTGAAAGCTGTCCTCCACAGACTCCCCCATTTTACTCCCTCATGTTTCCTTCACCCTGATAAGGGTGAATGTACAGAAGGAAGCCAGTCTCCATGGTTTAAGATTGTTTCTTCACTTTAACATAACTGTCTTCTCTTCTTTCACATCTCTTGTCCTCTCTGTCTGAACTGCACACAGTACTGTCCTTGAAAGCGCTCCCCTTGTCTTTGTGATGTAGTTGCAGTTCAGTGTTCTGACCTCTTATTTTAGTGAAACAGAACAGCAGCTGCACACATGGTTAGCACAGCACAGAAGAGCCAGCTCTTTAGGTCAAAACTCAGCAGGACGTCTGCATCTCACCACTTTCAGGCCCTGCATCCCAACTCATTATCAGAAGTGAAGAATCCTTTTAGATGAGAGGTGAAACTTCTTCAAGCAACAAGAAAAGTTCATTTACCCTTTTTTAAGTTAAGGTTTTTACTCTTAGGATTGCCATCTCCTGGATGGCTGAGAATCTACACCAACAGATGTCACGTTGCACTGAGGCCATCTTTCCACAATCCCAGAAAAGGTGTGGGAAAGTGCTTATTAGCTCTGGTATTATTCTGCAGCAATTTACAAGTTACAGCAGCTAAATGCATTTGTCGGATTATTTTTTAAACTAGCATTTATTTCCCAAATATTACACACAGGTGCCTTACATTACTTTTATCACTAATGTAGGCTAATGCTAATGTTCAAGAGCTTGTGGTCTCACCTGATATTCTTTTGAGTCATAATCAGAATTATGGTCAGTTCGCAGCAGGATAACAATTGTAACCATAATTAGAAACAAAACTGACTAGTTGGCAATTGGCTGTTGTGCTGCAAAATATAAACAATCTATACATTTTTTTGGGACTCGTGAAAACATGTTCTACAGGATCTCATTTAAGTTTAATGAATGCTAGAGAGAGATTTTAAGAGTGATGGTCAAAAACAAACTTTTAGTTTATTGTTTTGTATAACTGTTAGCTAATTCTACTTTTAAAAAAAGCATCATATGGGCTGGTTCAAGTGGTTGGTGTGAAAGATTTGCCCAACAGTTCCCAAACCTTTTTAGCTTTTGACCCAAAAAATTACAACGGCAAAAACTTGTTACCTAAATGTTGAGGGTTGAAGTATACAAATGAAAACTCATTTTGCACTACTTGTATCCATGTGTGACCATTATTTTAAACTTTTGCTTAAATTACAGTAAAAATATTATTTTATTTCTAGAGATCATCTCAAGACCTCAAACTTTTAGGACATGTTTTAATTATAAAAGCATTTATTATGACAGTTCAAGACAAATGGGTACAAGTTTTTTTTCCCCCCCAGATCATCAGACATCAAATGCATGTGATTTGCTGCAGAATGATACCAACAGGGCTGATTTTATGGAACCATTATGTTGCATAGAAACCCAGCTATGTGGCCAAAGATACCTAGAAAAATGGCAGATTGTAAAATGTTTTCTTGGCTATCATCAGAACTGCTGATCACTCCTTCAGTGTGGTGGCTGCTGGACAGAGAAGCACTTTTAGTCACAGACTTTCCAACATAAAGTGCTTCACAGAACGCCACAGGAAATCCATCCGTCCCTCAGCCATTACGCTCTATAACTCCTTGCCCCCAGTGTCACCCATCCACATTATAACTGTTTTCTTAGTCTTGCCTGTTGCACACGAGACATCAGTTTTTATTAAGTGCAGTAATTAATTTGATGTTGCCTCCTAGCCTAATAAATACTTGATTCTGTGCATTAACTTTTATATAAACTGTGAGTCCCATGATCACATTAGGTCCTCTGACAGTAAACCACTGACTCACTGGAATTAACGTTTCATTTGATCACATTTAAGCTCACCTTTCACCCGGACACAATTCTGGATAAGTAGCAGAAAATGGATAGGTGGATGGATTTTGGGAAATCTATCAAATGTATTATATTTCAGGCATGATTCTCTATTATTAGACTAATAACTCCATCTTTTGTGTGCTTTAATATATCAAAGTAGAAGCACATCAATGTGGGCTGGTTTCTATATGGAGCTTATGACTTCTTCATGTCAACATCTCCTTCATTCTCCCACAATTCTTCTGCTCCTTTAACCCGACCAAACAGGAGCAGACATCATGCTGCGCCTTAAGTAATCTGACATGTGTTCCCCGGATTCAAGTGGACTTTTAACTCTTTAGCACTAAGAGCATACAAGCCAACTGCATATGTAATGACAGTTGCTCAGTGTCAGAGCGGGCAGCTGTAAAGCACTTTAGCAAGTGATTCAAACTGCCAAACAGATGTCCACCTTTGAGAACACTTACCGTAAACGCTGTCTGGGCAGGGCGAGCAGCGTTATCAAGCCACCCCAACCACGTGCTTCTGACTCCGCTCCCATCTGGCAGGCCTTGAAGAAGACTCCCTCTCGCTCCAGCAGAATCTAGAGGAGCTTCTTCCCCGAGGCGGTGACCCTGCTGAACTTCACACTGCAGCACTGAGCATCATTGCACTCATTACTTCATCTCAGTACTTCTCTGCACTGCTCTTGCAAAAGCTGCATTTTTTTTTTTTTGAGTTGTGCATCTTTTGTGTCATTTATTACACCATTCTTCAGCACTTCTGGTTATGTGATAGATTGGACATTGAGTTGTATTTGAATGTGTCCTTGCAGAAAATGTTTCAAAGCTCACTTTTTGTCCCTGTAGAGTAGACTCCTTTGAAAACATATACAGGGTATGACTTTGTTTTTTTTTTCTTTTCTCTCTGCATGGTGTATTTCACTCTTGACACTCATTATAGTCACTGTTAAATCACATTTTAGCAAGTGTTTTCTTCACAAAGCTTTCAAATGAAAATGTGATTTTAATCAAACATTAAACAATATCATTCTGGTGATTGCGGTTTTAGTTAGTTTTCAAGTAAGAGCGTGTACAGTAAATTAACCCAGTTCTCACACGTGGTGTTCATGACTATTTTATTCTCATGGCTCTATTAAAAGAAGCGTCACCTCGACTGTCATCCCCTCTCAGCGTGAGACCAGGTTTGAAATTATGAGCAAGTATGTATTAGACTGCATGAGCACGCTGTTCATCAGCTACGCAGCGGGGGGGGGGAAGGGTTATTTCACTCCCAAGTTTGGCAGAAAATTTAAGTTATTCACATCATCCCAGATGTTTGCTAATTTACTTAAAATCCTCAACATATCCCAGATTCCTGGAGCTAACGAGCTCCCCGGCTAATCATTGGCATTTCACTCACAGGCGTACAATAACACTGTTGTTGTGAGGAGGTTCTGATGTCACTGAGCCAAACAGACTCACAGAAGAGCAACCTGACAAACTAAACACATTTCTTCAAACTCATCCAGGGGCTTTAGATCAATTTACAACAATTAAAGCTTTAAATCCAGTTTAGCTCCTAAGAACAGTTTAGTTTTTGTGTCTAATTACTGAACAAAATGGACTTCTGAGTCATGCATCCTCATATTTACACCCCCTTCATGCTAGATTAGGACCCCGCTAAGCTCTCCATAACCTACACAACCTTTATAGAAGGGGTATTTTTGGAAAACCTCCTTTAGTGTGAAGACAATCATAATGTTGCTTTAAAGACTCACCAGTTGGAGGGTTTCCTGCTGTTTTCTGCACCCCTGAGATGCGCTCCTGTGTCTCTGTCATGCTCCATATGCCAGCAGCATGTTCCCATGGGGGTTTTACCACATATGCCTGCGATCACACCATTGCCTCGGCACAGGGATGCAGCTATGGGCTTTAACATCATTTAACCCTAGCGTGGACCTGTAAACTAGAACCCTGATGATAAACCACCACGATCTTGCTGGAGAGATTTTGTGCTCAAAACCCTCAGCTATAAGTCGAGTTCTATCACAGATAATGAGGAACTCTATTTTCTCCATACATTCCAGAACCCTGCCACACACTAGTGATTTTCTTTTATCATAGAAAAGTGTTGTAGATATTTTACCTCATGAATAAACAAGGGAGTCAAAGATTGACAGCTGGGAGTTTTAATTGAACAATCAAAATGCAGTTTTACATGGTTCAGACAGTCTGGACTTTTCTCCCTAAGAGCTGCAACAATCCTCCTTACGTTTCTTAGTTATCTCTATGGCAGTAATTGGATGCAGTTACCACATCACACATTGTCTTCACAAACAAGCATGCTTTCATAACACTGGTCGACATTTTGACTCCAAGCAAAGTGTCTTTGGGATGGTGTGACATTGACAAACCAGATAATCATGATGCTTACACTTAACAGCTGCTTCTTTTGTGGCTGAGCTCCACCCAACGGAAAACGTCTGCCACCGTTTACACATCCAGATCAAAAATGAATGCTAAATGTACTGAGTGCATCTTTAACTCTGTTTGATTAAAAAACAGTTCACTGACCCACCAAAAGGTGGGATTTAAGTATTTTTAAAGTCACCTTGGTTTCGTAACATCTTGCTTTTTCAAAAACAATTCCTAATGACTCCACTTTTGCTGATCTCCATAAATATCCCATAAGCCTGCAGCAGATTGTGATGGGTTCATACTGTATCTGTCAGACTGGCTTGAATAATGAGATGCAAAGCAGTAATGTGCAGCACTGTGTCTCCAGATTGTCACAGGATTAACTTAGCTGAGCTTTTATTCATCCAGAGAATGTTTTTGCTGAGCAGGCAACTTCTTTTGCATACTTCTGCTTTTATAGCTCTGCTCTACATTACAGTCTCCTGATTCCTGTAGTGTAAATTCTTAGCAGGAAACTGCCCAGAGCAACCACTTTTTTAGTTTTTTGGAGTTAAACTTGAACATTCCTGTGTCGTCTTTGTTGCTCAGAAGCTGAGAATCCTTTTGTCTTCCGACAGGTTTTCCAAGCTGGTCTGAGGGAGCAAAAAATGATTTGTCGAGCCACACGAGGAAGACAAAACGTAGAGAAAGCTTCAACTTTCCTAGTGATTAATAATTCATAGACACTGATCAGGGTCTCTGATTCCAACTGAAGCCCTTTAGAGCATCACTCTTTGTTGGTATCTCCATGTACAATATTTGTTTTCTGTGTTTTAGGTCAACAAGTTCATAACACGGAGCCAAAATCTGAGTAAATTCACCCCAAAAGGGGGTTTGTTCTGTTTATGTGCACAGCAGATGCACAGAGATCTGAATGCACAAGGGTGTCATGATCAATATTCCTGAGAGTGGCTGCCAAGACTCCTGTGAGAGGAGGTAAAGACGGATCTTATCTGCTTTTTGTGTTTGAAAGAAGGGTTAAGAGTTGTGACACACAGAGTGAGGGGGTAGAGAATGCGTCTGGAGCAAGACTTAGATGGAGAGAGTTCAACATCGACCGAACAGCCGGGCTCCGTTGGAGATAAATGTTGGGGGAGGCACTCTGAATAATTTATATATGCCAAAAATAAAATCAAAAACCTTGTTCTTGCTACGTACAGATAGATGAGTTCACTGGAATCCTGGGAGACTTGGAAACAAAGTAGAGAGAGTGGGAGATTGTGCTGGGACACGCACGAAGGTCCTTTTTATCCAAATGCCATGTGGGCTACGAGATTTATAACTCCTTAATGAACATTCATATTTCAGCATGGAATAAAGTGGGATATATTTGCCCTGGCAGAAGATACAGAGTCACTTTGTATTTTTTAATGTGCTCCCACTAAAAACGGATAAGCTTTGTGACCACTGAGTCGATATCCCATTTAAATGTCAACAAAATTCTTTGTTCGAGAATCCGGTAATTAGCAAAAAAAACTTCTGAGATGTGTCCTTAGTATAGCCTATTATTTTTGCCAATGCCAATCTTTGACCATCCATATTTTAACTGCTTCATCCAGTAAGGGTCTCATGCAGGGAGCTGGTGCCTATCTCCAGCAGTTTTGGGGCGAGAGGCGGGGGACACCCTAGACAGGTCACCAGTCCATCACAGGGCCATACAGAGGCAAAGACTTACAATCATTCACACTCTTACTCACACCTAGAGACAATGTAGAGTCACCAATTGACCTAACATGCATGTTTTTGTCTCTGGGATGAAGCTGGAGTACCTGGAGAAAACGCATGCATGAGGAGAACATGCAAACTCCAGATTTAGTTGTCAAAAAGCCTTTTTCCAAACAGTACGTCTGATAAAAGGGGGCTGTCTTATAATAATGGTCATTGTATACAGTATGGTACAATTATTTTCTTTGTTGAGGTTAATGTGTTTAGAGTGAAGACACCAGCAAGGCTGGATCACCCCTTGAGCGGTGGTCTCAGTCTGGACACCCCTTTGATAACTGTCTGGCTGTGCCAATGCACACAGGGCCAAAATTATACTCAGGGATGCACAACTAGTCCTCCGGTCCGCATGAGAACCAGATATCATGTATGCGTTCCAGAATCGACTGCCTTAATGCGCCTTGGTGGACCAGAGTGCTTTTGCTGTCCTGAAGAGGAACCCCTTGATCTGACGAGCTTCACATCCTGTTGCAGCGCAGTGAACGAGTGCTCACATGACCTCTGAAGCTAGTAGACTCCAACACACACACACACACACACACACACACATTCCCAGCATCTCTAATGCATGTGGCACCGCATCGGCTTCAACACACAATCACAGTACATCCGACCCATGCACGCAACTCACACATGCCCAGTAGGGTGCAACAGGTCACAATCGAACCGTGTGCCATACGGATCGCCCTCTATTGTTCGGGACACGGTTGGCGGATCCAGCAGCGCTTGTGCGTTTGCTAAACCCTCCCCGACATCCTGTGCTCACGCGCTCTGATTCTGCTGATAATTCCCCTCTGAGAAAGGCGTTTATTCTTTCATCACATATCAAGTTCACTCTATCAAACTCAGTCATTTTAGCTGACCAGAACAAAGGATCACTGACCGACATCTGATCAATTCTCCAAAGCGTGTGCACGCGGAGCTGCTAAAACCTCCATCCCTCTCTGTCAGCTGGACCATTCTCCTCTCTGATGGAGAAACCAGACTCATCTATTTCTGTCTAAGATGACGTGTTGTGTTGGACTTTTATACGCGCTAATGAACGTTAATAATATAATTGGTGTTCAGTCAGGAATGTAAAGAGCAGCGCCTCGATCGTCACGCCGCCTCACCTGCTGCAGCTGAGTCTGACCAGTGAGCAGAAGAAACCGGGTCATTGCTCTGTCTGACCCGTGAGAGGTGCATAGAAGTCTCTTCACTATTTAATTTGTTTTTATGATTCAAAATTTTATTTAAGCATTGGATTGACATCTTGAGGTAAATGCTGTTTGTATTTAATGAGCATTGAGCTGCACAGTGTTCTACAAAATAAATAGAGAGCAAAGTTATTTGTCTTTTCTTTTTCTTCTGCTGATCCGAAAAAATGATCCAATCTTTGACTCAAATCCGTGATCTGATCCGATCCTGGTGCACTCTGGGTAATATTTGACCACTTTGCTAGGCAGAATTGGTAGAATTGATTGATTGGTTGGTTTCCTGGTACTTTTCAGCAGGCCATTCCAGACGCCTGATGTTGACCCACTTCATCCAGTCAGAAACCAGTTCTGATGTGCGTTTGTCCTGTTGGAACACTCAGCTGTGAGCAAGTTCTCACCGTTTAGCTGAAGGTTTCAGGTGAATTCCACAACCTGATGCTACCTCCATGTTTTACAGTTGGACATTGATCTTAGCCTTGGAAGTCTCATCTTGTCTAGTCTGAGGGCAACAGATGAATATTGTTCAATCAAATAACTGCTCTTCAACAAATCCTTTAAATGCTGGCAAAGAAAAACTAGCTGGAGTCAGTAATGATTACTAACAAGATGCCAATAAGCCTTGCTTTTTTCAAAATAGAAGACATTTAAATATTTAGGCTAATGTATGCATATTACCAGTATTTGCATAATTTTGTCCTTGTGTGGAAGAGACAAAGTAATCCAAACTTATACACCCAATCATTGTTTCTAAGAGTCATTGATGTATGTTCTGTAATTGTTCTACAAGTATAGCTCAAATCAATCAATAAAAGCCCCAAATCAATATTTAGACACAAGATAAGTGTATGTACACTTCAGCCTGGAACTGTAAATACCTAAAATAAAATACACCAGCTGAGGGTTCATTCCACAGATTTATGGTTTTGGGGGGGGAGAAAAAAATGCTTTCAGCATCATATAATTTATACTGTACTGTAGATATAGAGTCCACTCAAGGCACAAGGAGGCCCTTGGGCGACTGCTGGTTACCCAGCACATATCAGTGAGGTGCAAATGGGATGTCTTGACCAACAGCAAGCTTGATAGTCTCATAAATGTTCTTTCCACTGGTTCTGACCTTTCGGACATGCCCATGAGGAATGGATCAGAGAGCTAAGATTGCCCTCCACACATCAGAAATTATATGAGTTGAGCTAGAGACATTTAAAGAGTCCTGAAAGTTCTCTCTAACAAATCAAACTGGAGGTTTATGTTCACTGAATTATTGCACATTTCATCTCCGGAATATTCATTGAGGTCTGGATCTTTTTATTAAATACAAATTCACAATAGCTTTCCTTATGAGCTAAATTTTTAACATGCGTCATACATCCATTCTGTGATGATCTGCTTAGATGCCTTTCCCACGCTTTGATCCTTTCCGTTTTTATTTAACAGATAACACATTTTTCCATATGGAGAAGTCGCATTTGGAATAATTTCCAGTGACATGCTCAGTTGGCATCATCGTTCACTGTCATGGTTTGTGATCCCATCTTCAAAGCTTTAGGAGAAATTAAAGTCACTTCTAATTTAAATCTTTCTCAATATCAGTTAAGATTTAGATTATAAAAAAAGTTTCAGGCAGTGTTTTTTTTTTAAAAACAACCACTTTTATGATGAAAAATACTTCTGTTTTGACATGTGCTCTACATGATCAACCTCAGTGTTTATAATGAGCTTGTTTTATAGTCAGTATTTGTACAGTTTTCATAAAGGAATCACATAAAGTGTGCTTTTAAATCCCTTTTACTGCTTTTCACTGTACATTTAAACATGTTCATATCTTAACCTCATTTTCAGCTCATGCTGCTAAACAACAAGCAGCCATAAAATGTAGCAATCAAAGCAAAAGCACAGAAAAAAACATCAACAGGCTCAGTTAGCGGTCCCACGAGGGTGAAAAGCTCCTCGCTCAAAATGTAAAGAAAAAAATGAATAAAAGAGGTTGATGGAAAATGGGATTTTGCATTAGTAATTATCATTTTTTTGAGTTGGAATGCTGTTTGGGGAAATGCATCAATTAATGTGTTTATACTCAGACTCTCAGACTGCTCGGCAGCATCAAGTTTACCTCAACTTTCATCACTCTGAGCTTCACTTTATTTACCTCATTTGTATGTAGACGCTGCTCTGCTTTCAGTTGAACCGTGGCTCCTAAAACACCTCTGGGGTCCAGTAGTTTTCCACTTTAAAAGCACTGAGGAGTGATAATTAGCATCCAAGTAACTATCACAATTAATGTCACGAAGGATCATGTAATTGCCACATCGGTCCTCCGTTACGGTTTGTTGTTTGAACTTTAAATCACTGTCAGGCTGCTCCGCAGACAATCATTGGCTGAAATCAAAGAGGGAATTAGAGTGGTATTCCCCCAAGCCCCAAAAAAGAAATGTGGATTTCCTCATTTTCACATGAACATACGATATACCACTAACTGATAACGGAAGTCTGTGCAATGCCTTTGATTTACAAAATCTCTAAAGGCCAAATTAAAACACTGGATACGTCTTATTTGTTTGACTGATGATGTTCAACATAAATTCTAAAATATATCCTGTCCAGTTCACAAAGGAAACCAGACATCTTCTTTCCCAGCTCCTTCTGGGGATTCCAAGGTATTCCAGAGAAGATATCCATTTCTTAATGTGCACTTGGGTTTCTTCCTGGAAACCTGCAAAGGAGAGCCACTAGAAGGTATCTGAGTCAGATAAAACTACCTCAGCTGACTCCTGTCGATGCAGAGGAGCAGTGGCGCTACTTTGACCTCCCACCAGATGATGAGCCCAGTCAGCGTACAGAGGAAGCTCATTTCAGCCGCTCCTTATTTTCAAGATCAAAAACAAATTAACATCCTCATTAAAGCAGCCGGAAGCTCCGATCTGTTAATTGGCAGGATTCTTGAACTCCTCTGCTTCAACCCCAACCTGGAAAGGCGTATTCCATTTTTTTCCAGGTACCATGGCCTCAGATTTGGAGGAGGTGACTCTCATTCCAGCCATTTCACACATGACCTGACCCAGGTCACAATGAAGGTCATGACTTGAAAACGCCACTAGAGCTACATCATCTGCAAAAAGCAAATATGAGACCTCAACTACGCCTGGAGATCATGTTCACTCCAACTGGAACCAGAGACCAATATAAACTCTACAGCTAGTTATTTATTTTGTACTGGTGAACAGCATGAAGCATTCTGAAGGTCTCATATTTTACAAAGGAAATGAAAACTACAATCTACAGTAAACCTGTGAGTAAAAACACTTTTGAGAGCCTGAAAGCAACCATTCAAAGTGTCTCATGCAGAAATTGCAGGACTGTTACAGATTCAGTCCAAAAGCAGCTGAAACTAAAAAGCTTTTTCAGCAGAGGGGTTATTCTCCATCCTTTATCTCCTCAGTCAGTCAAAGGGCCCTGCAGACACACGCAGAGAGGACCAGACCTACTATCACTTCTACACAAATAACCTTTTCAACAAAGTGGAACCGTTTTCCTTTTAATAAACTTTAAAATTTAAGGCTGGGTTTCTGAATCATGTAATGTGTTTATATCTTTCTTCAGTATCTGATTGGATTGTTGTTTTGTTTGTTGACCCTTTGACCCTAAGCATGACATTAAGCTCTTTGAGTCCCTTGTATTTTCTGGGGTTTTTAACCTTTTGCCTCAGTTCTGTGTTCATATTAACTCTGTTGATGCTAAAATACCAGACTATTTGCTAAATAGAAAAACAGATCTGTGCACTGCAGCTCTCTTTAGCATTTTTTAAAGTTTATTGGCCTGATTTGGTTGCATACTGCTCCAAAATGCACTGACAACCCTGTTTATATGAATGTTAAAGTAAAACAAGCTTACAGTTGTAACAAGAAACAGTATTTTCTAAGGTATTTTGGCCACTGCAGCCACCGTATTTGTCGTTACCTGGTTACGTGGGGCTCGGGAAAACACTGTCCTGCAGAAAATGTTTAAAAAAAGCTCAGAGCAGAATCATGCCCAAAATACTTTTATGAATCTGGAGAAAAACTTTTCTGTACATTTTGTCCATGTGATGAGCTTTTAGTCAAACAGTCCCATCAGAAACACAGAATTCAAAATGAGTCACTGGGTGGTTTCACTGCAGCTGAGTACACATTTCATAAGATGAACATGTAATCAAGCATCTCCTTAAAATGCAGATTTGTGTTTTAAAATAAAGAAGGAAAGATAGAATGCAAGAAGGAATGTGTTTTTTATGGCATAAGCTGTAAAAACACATTATAAAGTGTTTTATTGAGACTACTTTCATGTGTCAGACTCTCAGCACACATTTAGTAAATCTTTTTTTATGGAAAAGACTTCACATCCATATCTTGTTTCTGCAGATTCATTACATTTTACCGCATGTTGCTGCAGCCCGGAGATAGGTTGCAGGTTTCATGAATCACCAGTGGCGCAGACAGAATCACAAACGGTGAATAAAATGGTGAATATGGAAAAACATTTACTCGAGTTGATGTGGACGAGAAAATATTTAACTTTAGAGCTGAATCCAAGCTGTTACAGGCTCGGTAAAGAGTCGGCTTTATTTTCCAATCCTTCCTGTGAAGTCCTGTTAGCACTTTGACACCAGGGGTCAGAGTTCAAATGAAATGCATCTCAGCATTTGAAGATAAATACTATAATCTTCTTACTTTAATAAGCAGCACAGGGCACTTTCCAGAGAGATACAACATTAACAGAGAGCAGAAAAAAATGTTTCAACTCCATCCATGTTGAGGGGAAAAAATTAACTAGAGTGCAAATGCTTGGGGGCAGAGTCAAATGCACATTAGTAATATGCTAATAACACAACTATCACTGGATCTTCCAGTTCACTGTGGAGTCTCACCCCCGCGTTTTTTGTTTGAATATTTTAATTTGGCACATTCACAAGAGAAGTCGCACAGAAAATTGGATGCAAGTCCCCCCCCCCCCCAAAAAAAACCCCACAATGTTGCCAGAGGAAGTAGAAAATCAAAATAAATTCAAAAACATGACGGCCAATAAAAGCCAGCACACGTGTCTGCATTACTCCCAGTTCCGAGGTGTGAAGATGTTTGTCTGCAGGCGAGCTGACAAATCTGATCATTGAATAAATGGCATACATTTGGATTATCTGGAATATCAGATTACTGTGAAAAATGCTCTAATCAAGCTGTTACCTCGGTAAGTTCATCAGCGGCAGTTTTCCCTGCCGTCGTCATGTTGAGTTTGTCCTTTCCTCACTATCAATATCACATTTGACTACGTTTTCCCCTCTCAGCCTTGCAGGGTCACTGAGCCATTTAAATTTTCAGATGTTTAATATTGGATTTTTGTACCTGAGGGGAAACACGAAATGATGATTTATTACAGGCCTTTAACTGCCGTCTCTGCTGGGATCCACAAAACCTAGATCATTGTCTCGCTCAGGTCCTGAATTCTTCTGACAACGCTGCCAGATTCTCTTTTGATGCCTTAAATCTATTGTTTCTGAACCTTTCTCCTGAGAAAAATGGATTTTTTAAAAACCATCTTATATCTGTCCGTGTCCTGTTACATCCTCCCTCTTATTGCCGAGGATCTTCTGGGTTGTGGGATACACGTGTATTCAGCTGACAAACGAAAATCCGGTTATTTGATCTGACAATAAAGTGCTGACTTATCTGAGAGGCTGGCCGTCTGAAAAACTCCTGGGGGCAAAAAAGAAAAAGAAAAACCCCTGTCTTCAGGGGTCATTCTGCTAAGCTTTGTGTGTGTCAGCACATCTGATTACTTGTATCAATCAAAAAACAGGAACTCGTAATAAAAAGGATTAAATTGTTTATCTGGACAAACGGGGATTGGTTGTCTACGCGTCAACAGAAATGTTTCTACAGTATGTCAGAAAATATTAATGTCTCATGTTGGCTGTTTAAAATACACTGTAAAATGCAACATGTAGTTTTAACTCAAGGTATTATTGAAAAAAGTTGCTTTAATTTGTGTTACATTGATTAAAGCTCCTTTATTGTGCAAATCTCTGCATTAGTTTGGTGGATTTGATTTGATCATTCATGATTTACACAATCCTTAAGCAGCTATTATTACCTAATTATTTAATTTATAGTATAAACTGGTAAAAGTGATGGTTAGTGGCGATGTCTCAAATTCTGATTTAACTTTGCATTTTGCTAAGTGTGATCTAAAACTTATGCAATCTAAATTTAAACACATTTTTTCTATAATTTTAAAAATCAATCACTTCACCTTCCATCTATCACTGCATTCCATGAATGTAAGAGGTGGGTATTTTTCTCTCACTACAATAAATTTAACATTTTAATCAAAACATTTGAATTCACCCTTTAACTAAGTCAGATAGTAATGGGTTTGTTTTAACCTAAATTTCAATTTGATCACATTTTTGTAGTTAGCCAAACAACAAGTCCAGTAGCAAAAAGTTTCATATATAAACTTCTGTATTGTGTTTTTTCTTGTTAAATTATTACTGCTGCTATGCTATTTTCATTGTTTAAGAAAAAAACTAAATGAATCTGAAACAGTTTTCAGTTTGGGCTAAGATGATGTTCTTTGCCTTGATATATATATTAGTAGGATATTAACTACAGTCCCCTTGTTCAACAGCACATTGTAGCTGGATTTTTTAATAAAAATGTCACTGGAAGATATTGCTTAATGTCACAGGGGGATGTTATAGCAGGACAGATATTAAAATGATCTTTTTTTTAATTGCAGACAGTAAAATATTACAGAACGTCTCTGGACCTGCTGCATTCTTAGAGTTTGGTTCTTTGTTCAGGATATTGTGTTTAGGGATGCAAAAACCCAGGTTACAGTGGTTTTCCAGGACATGAATGTAGGTCAGAGGCATGTTCTTGGAAATGTGTGTGTGTTCAGTGCAATGTTCTGTTGAATATAAGGCTGTTCTATTATATGCTTCACCTGGTGTGATTTAAAACTTAAAATTAAACTATTATTTTCTTGAATTTATCAAAGTCATCTATCACTGTGTTCCCTGACTATGAGATTGGACTGGATTCTTATCAGACTTGCTCTTTTATGCTTCACAATCAACATTTAGTGATGACCCTTAACTTTAGAATCAAACCTTGAACATCTTCTGGAACTAAAACTAAACCACTCCCTGCTACTTTTAGCTCTGCTAGATTTCATATTATGTGGTTTACATGCATCTTTGCAGCACTTAACATTCTGAGGATGATCCCTTTGGGCTTCAGGTCAACTGTTTGGTAAAGCATGTTTATTTTTGTCCTTATTGAAGCTGTTTTGACTGTTTTTCATGTCAGAAAAGTAAAACAAGATTATCATATGTTGAGAAATGGAGTTTCATTTGAAAAAAACCTGCATGATCTCATGCAGTATGATCAGTTGTAGAAATTAAGAGTTTTAATCAAATCGATTCATGGGTTGATGAGGTATTTAGCTAACAGACAGGGTAGTATTTGTAAAATTGACTGAGTTTTAGACATTTTTGTGTTTTAGTATTGATTACCTGACTCCAAAAGTTAATTACATTTGTGTACAGCCTATGAAGACTTTCTGAGAGTTTCATTAAAACCTGTTCAATGGTTCATGCAAACACAAACAGTAATGAGACATTGTGTGAATCTTAATAAAGTACATGACACGATAACGGTGTTACCTGACTTAGTGGATTCCCTCCCGCCTGGTCGGATCTTAGCTGAGGTCAAAAGCTAAATCTTAAAGTGAAAGTTAAGTTTTATTGACACCAGTCCACAGAGAAGCACGTTATCTCAGGCTGCTGTCATCTTCTGTCCTCATCAAATCAATTTCCTCTCCCTGTTTTAAACTCTTCCATTGTTTTTCTTCTTTGACTTCTCTTTAGTTTCCCGTTGTGATGAAATGATTTGACCTTGTCCACATCTCACTGAGAGATAAACCAGAAATACATCTTAAATCAACAAATGGGACCTTCCTGGCAAATTCATCTTTGAAAAATGATCAGATCAATCTCCAAAAAAGCTCATCTGAGCATAAAAAAACAGCAAATCTAGTGGACTGAAACACACCCAAATAAAAGTGTGGCAGGGATAAAACCAAGTAAGTAAAAATAAACACTTTACTTGAATGAAAATCACAGTGAGACGATATTTAGGACAGCTGGATCGTCTGTGAGATTTGATTCAGTGTGACTGGATGATGCATGACTCAAGCTTATTGCTCCAATGGGTGTAAAACTGTTGTGTGTTTCAAATTTATGTTAAGGGGGTCACAATACTCCTGTGGTCCTCATTTAATCAGGACAGAGCTGGTGCCAAGTTCTCCGTTTGACAATGATGGAACATTCCTTGCTCCCAACGCCACAGATTCCAGTGGTTCTAATTTTAAATGTAAGCTATTTTTTTACATTTTTTCATAACGACAAAAGTAAGGTCACGTCGAACACATATTCTTATAAAATCACCTTTAATCTGGGGCGGCTGAAACTTGCGTTTGACAAAAGCAAAGTCCACCTTGTGGTTTGGAGGAATTTTAACTGCACATCATGATCACCCACAAACCATCTGCTCAGGAAGGAGTGGTTCAGAACATATGTTGTTTTTATTCCCTGGGTTTTAACTGCATATTGAAGTAGCTCATGTTTCGGGAAGCTTTTGTTCTAGTCTTTTCCCTCCCAATCTCAATCTCCATTCCAGAGCCCTGCGATCACTAAATCCTCACTGACTTAACAGCCGTCACAGCTGAAGTGTTTGATTGTCTGAGTTCATGATGGGACTAAACATGAGATAAAAACCAAGAGTTAGCAAAAAAATAATAAAATGTTTATGACCAAATCCTGTTCCCCACCCTGAAGGAGTCTGAGAAGTGTGTAAGGCTCTGGGCTAATGTCAAACCATCACACGCATAGAGGACTTTGCCATTTCAGCTTCATTTTGCGCCCATTCTCTGCACAGTTTCAGGTTTTCCTGCACATAAATCATTGCATGCACAAACTTTATCACTCTGCCTTGTAAATTGTGTGAAAAGGAGGGGGAAATGTGCATCTTGTGAGGGAGATGGCCGCTAAAATATACGAGTTTAGGTGACAGCATTTTTGTGACGCTGTAAATATAATAATCTGCTGCACATTTAGAGTTGTTTATACATTAAAGCAAACCTAAGAATTTATGACTGCCTCTCTGACTTTCGGTAATTTACTAAAATGTTCAGAAACAGAAGGAAATGGAGACAAATAAACAAAACGCCTGTGTTTTTATGTGTTTGTTTCCAGGCAACGTCTCTTATCACTGAGTTGTGTCCTGTTAATCTCCCATAAACCCACACAGTCAAACACTACAGCTGTGACGGTAGTGTTTACTCATTAGGCCTCAGGTGCTTATTGGGATTTGGCCTCTACTTGTACACCAATAACTTTGATTCTACTACAAACCGAGCAGGATTGTTCTATTTCTATGTACAAGTACGACTCAAAAATTTAGAAGAGAGGTTTTTTGTCACTCATTTCCCAGGATGCACTGATACAAGCATCGGATAGCGGTGTACTCGTACTCATTATAGTGCTCTAAACTGGATTCTCCGTCAAGTTGTGATTAAAAAACATGTAAATTCTCTTTTTAAAGATGATTTCACGTCATAAATGAGATTTGTGGACGAAATAAAAATGGGAGAGCAGATTTTAGCAAAGCAGCAAACACAAGATTATAGGTCTCTGTTGAAGCTGTCGTCATAGAAACGCTTCATTTGTCATCGTTTTCTTAATCCATATTTTGATCATGCCATGTGATGACATTGTGTGCTGAGACAAAGCTCCTCCCACCTAAAGAAAGTGCTAAATGTGCAAAAAATTTAAATTGAGGAACTTCTGTTATCGTTCTATCCACAATGGTGTGTTCAAACAGGACCCTGTCTCTTATGGAATTTAAGCTGATTAAGAAAATGGATTGTCAGAACCTTTAAGCTCAGCTCCACCTGGACAAGTTGTAAAATTAATCTTGCATTTACACATTAAGGCATCAATTATTTAATGCTCTAAAGAGAGCCATTCTTGGGCTTTTAATTAAGGAAAACGATGTATAAAGCTGTCACTTCAGCAGGGATGCTCCTGTTTGTACTCCACCTGATTTATGGATCTTCCATTCAGGTACGTGAGAGGAAGAGGCTCCAGCTGCAGCAGAGATGTTAACTCTCACACGCTCACCTTTCAGGTATGTTTCCACTCCACTGCCTTCTATCTATCGTGCGTGACAGGTGCTCAGGCGCTGGCTTATGATGATATTGTTGCGGGGGCCTGAGCAGGTGATGGAGCACGACCAATCAATCGCTCATCTCGTCCTCTTATTTACACACAAACACGTGCGCGCTCGTCCTCTTCGTTTTCCTCCATCATCTGAAGTACATCCCACTTTGACATTTCCCCTCCCGCCCACACACACACACACACACTGCCTCCTTCGCTCGTTGTCTTTATCATTTCAGACCCATGCAGGCTCCCATGCGGCTCCTCGATTAGGCTCCTGATCCCGTTTTATGATGCATAAATCAGGAGGAATATTAAAACGAAATTTGTAGATTCTGCTGCGTAATTTCACATCAGGGTGATTTATCGTCGAGCTGAGGATTGAGACGCATTCCTCTGTGTCTTCAAACGGAAAGAAGCAATTTTTTTATTATTTTCCCGTAAATTTGCATTTAAAGACATTCTAATAATAAACCTAATGTTCCTTTTCACGACACGAGGGAATGTCCAGAATGGTTTAACAATTCTTTAAATTTATGTTGTCTGTTCTAAATACGTATTTCTTTTCTGCTTGGGAAGTTTTCACCCCATCTGTTATGGCAAATTGCTCCAAACACTATAGTAACTATTAGCCTCAGCAGCTGTTGCTATGGCGAAGATGTCTCCTGGAGGCATGAGTCAAAGACGTAGCAAACCCAGATTGCTTCACTGTTGCATCTGGAAATAAAACACCATGACAGAGTTGCAAATTGAGCCGACATTGAAGTGCACAGTGACTTTACTCTCCAGTAGCAACAAGACAACAGTGACCGATTTTGAGGGCTCATTAACAAGGAGCTTTTCTCTAATTTTACATATTTTTTTGTTCTAATAAACCTGCATGTTAACGACATCTATGCAGCCAATTAGCCTGTCTATGAGGTGAGCATTTTATTTTGAAAATCTTTCGGAAAAGATGGCATCTATCACGCTAAAGAGAAAAGAGACAATCTAAATGATCAGCTTAAAAACCAGAGAAGTTTTTATGTTTTCTGTGCAGCCTGGTATCAAATGATCCCCAGTCTGGTACCAGTCGTCGGCCCAGTGGTTGGGGACTCCTGCTCTAGACTTTAACAGCTGATCTACTATGCCGAAACCGAAAATAAGGAAACCGAGTTGGAAAACCGAAACACCAAAAGAAATGATTATGTCAATTATTAGAACCATAGCATTTATGGCTATGATGTGTACTAACCGCACTAAAATCAATTACAAAACTATGAAAACAATGGTGAGAGGAGGGAATAATACTGTCTGTAACTTGGAGACGCCCCTGTCTGACGATGTGACAGCAGCATGCAGGGAGAAAAAAACAAAACACAACACTCTGGTTCTGCTCAGACTCGGGTCCAGTCAGGGCTGGATTTGGATTGAAAAACGGACCTGACATTTTAGGTCGTGGCAGCCCAGCACGATCTTACAGGTGATGTTCGGTTTCTGTCTGGGGGGGATTGAGGGCTGTAAGCTGCGTCAAGCACGCGTATGCCACCTGTCACTCGGAGTCGAGTAAAAAAAAATTACATTTGAAAGAACGTCAAGTAATAGTTGAGATTTAATTGCAGTTTGGACATCTGCAAAAGTGTCTTAAGTACCAAATCAGAGGGAATACAACTGAAAATATGTCGTTTTTCTCATAATTTTCTGTTTCATAACATGCGGTCAACAGTCACTTCCCAGTGAGATATTAGTGTTGTAGTCAAGACCAAAACCAAAGCATACCAAGTCAGAGACAAGACCAAGACGTTGAGGGTGGTGAGACCAAGACTAAAGGGGTTTTGAGACCAAGACCAAACAAACGTCAAACCATTTCCAAGACCATTTCGTGTTTTAAATAAGCAAATTGTGTTTCTGCAGCAGCCACAGACGATGCTCTTCTCTTTCTCCTGTCTTCTCATTCCTGGTGCATGTTGATCATTAAAACTAGTAAAACCAAGTAAAAAAAACTTTATTGATTGCAGAATGCAGCCAGGAGTTTCACACTCAGTTAGCTGTTATTGCAGCTGTAGTCTGTTATGTCAGAGATCAAGACAAGACCAAGTAAAAATGTGGTCAGTTCCAAGACGAAGATCAAAACCTTGAAAACATGGTCTCGAGACGAAGACCAGTCTAGAGTATTTCAACACTAGTGGCTATAGTTCTCTTAAAGAAATAAACAATGCAAAAGTTTTCTTTAAAAAAAAACTGCTGCCATCAGTTTCAACATGTTTTACCAAAAAATGTCAATGTGTTGTATTTACCATATAAAGTACACAATTCCACTGGTTTGATTTACACTTTATGCTTTGTCCTCAGATAAAGACAAACACTAGCGTTCACTAAACTTAGGCCTGAGCTACAGTTATGTCTCAGACAGATATTCTCGATGTCAGCGTGAGGAACATTGTTTCATGTCAAATCTTGCTGAGTTATAGCTAAGGGGAAAATAAAAAGCTTCCATAAATCCCAGACTGAACAGCTGGGGCGCCTTCAGAGATGACCGATGCATAGATACGAAGGTTTCCTGAGCTTTTGTGCATTTCATTTTAGCAATGCAGACACGCTTTCTCACCACAGAAATTATTCTAAAGATAAACAGTTCTCTTCCTTTTTTTCTATAAATGCAGCACCAACTCACAAAACTTATCACAAGGAACTCAAAGAGGCAAAACTCTCAGATTTCACAACCCAGTTCAACTCAGTACCAGCATATTCAGTATTTTTTTTTTCATTTTTTAAATGTTTATTTGTAAAAGATCTGATAACAAATAACAACCAAAGTTAAACTTTTAGAATTTAAAATAACAATATATATCAAAATACAAAATAGATTAAAGTAAGTGGGGCTTCATGTCAATTATCTCATATTGATTTATTACATCTTGAATCCTGTTTTGAATCAATAGATTGAGGTTTGTCATGTTTTTCCTGACTGCAACTTCCTCTTATCCATATTTTGTATTGATAAGTAATTAATTGGATGGATTTGTTAGGGTCTAAGGTGCTATTGGATGAAATGTGAGCCAATCAGTGGCAGAGGAGGGCAGATCTGTTAGCAGAGTTGGTAAAAGCATTGACTTTTCTCAATAGACATGTTTGATGATGTATCTTTTGAATTCTTTATACAATGAAGAGAATGTAGTTGTGAATACAATATTTGAGTCCCTATGAGAGGGAGGTTTAGGGTTTTTAACTTTGTTATAACATTCTTCAATACTAGGTCATTAAACCCACTATCTCTAAATCCTTCAGAGGTCGTTAACTTGTTTATCAAAATCTTCCTCTGTGCTGCAGATTCTTCTGATTCTCAACCACTGGCTGTAAGGAAGACTCTTTTTCAGGTTATAAGATGAAAACTCATGTAGTGAAACAATGTGTTCCTATAGGGGGGTTCCTATAAACCGTGGGCTTAAGGAGATCAGATTTATTTACCAAGACATCAAAAAATGAAACGGATTCTTTGCTGTATTCTAATGAAAATTCAAGAGTAGGCCTACAGGAATAAAAAAGGCCTTTAAACCCTTTACGTTCTTCAGCAGTGCCGGAGAAAACAAATGTCACATCAGCATTTCAGCTTTGGTTCAAAGGGATTATCATCATAAACTTCAAATTTACCCATGAATAGGTTGGAATAGTTGGAATAGCACATGCACTCCCAATGCTAACTCCTTCAGGATTTTGTAAGATTCAACAGAAAATCTTTAGGGGGGGTGGGGGTTTCTCTTTTATTCAGAAAATATATGAACACTTCTAAATCCTGTTTCTGGGGAACAGTAGCGAAGACACTGACCATGTCCAAGAGTAATTCAGTTTCTGAAAGATCAACAACAAATAATTAAAGTCAGTGGTGTCTTTTAGGTCAGCTAGACGGTGATATACAAGTGATTTAATATGAGCATCAATGTATCTTGAAAGGGGTTCTGTAAGAGACCAATCACCTGCCACTGTGGGTCGACCAGGAACAGGTTCTATGTTGGATTTATGTATTTTCTGCAAAAAAAGCTCTTAATGGATCTGAAGAATTTAAAAAAATATCTACTTTAGTTTGAAAAGAATTGAAAAGGAGCAAAGCTTAAGCCTTTTGACAGCACCGACCTCATTCTTAGATAGAGGTCTGCTGGATGGATGATGGTGTTCAAGTCTTTGTCGTCGGGTGTTTATGAACTCACAGCTTCCTCCCACCTCTCCGTCTGAAGGATCTTTTGATGCAGCTCTGGTTGACCATGTGGTGTCAAAAAAACCTTGTGTTCCAGCAGCAATGTAGGGACCCTAGTTACCAAAGGTGTCCTTAAATGGTTCAAAGTAAGATGTAGCTAACAGTGTAGTGTTGAAACTCTCCTGATAACCATGGGTACTTTGTCAGCAGTCTCTTTCTCATATGTAGATATCAGGGCAAAGCACCTGAAATGCATGTCTTCCAGTTCTTGAGTTTTGAGAATATCATCCACAGTTCAAGAAAAAACGGTAGATGTGCACAACTCCAAAGTAAAATCAAGTAGATGTGTGGATGGTTCAGAACTACATCAAAAAAAAGGATAACCATCACTCTGTTATCTTTCTTTTTCTTTAATGTGGGCAAGGTGGACACGTTTGAGCTAAATGCTGTCATCAGCACATTTACAGCTCTAACACCTTAGATCTTAGATCTGTGAATGTGCTGATGACGGCATTTAGCCGACACACGTCTACCTTGCCCGCATTAAAGAAAAAGAACGATAATGGAGTGCTGTTCTCTAATTTTTATGCTGTTCTCAACCGTCCACCCATACTTGTTTTCACTTAGACATGAGCGCTCTTACCATTTTTCCTTGAACTGTTTTGATGAGCGCTGCACCGCCATAGCAGGTGTTTCCTGATTCTATCTGCTTCTGATTGGCTGACGTTTTCTACCCTGTCTATTGCATATGTACATTTGTTAGTATCTGTAAACTTGCTGATGATGACATTTAGCTGAAACATCTTGTCCACATTAAAGATAAAGAAAGATAACAGTGGTTACTTGTCTTTTGATGCTGTTCTGAATCATGCACCCACCTACTTATTTTGAAGTTGTGTGCACATATCAACTTTATTTTTCCCAGTACCCCCTAAATAGATTTAAAGTCACACCTATTTGACCTATTAGGTAATGTTTGTCGGCATTATGATGTGATTTGCTTATTTGAGTTTATTAACGTTAGTTACACAAATATGTATTTAATAAATCAAATTATAGTCTAATTGATGTTGTAATTTACCACCACTAGTGTGTTGACAGTGACAGTCGCTAGGAGTGGCCGACTGCACTTTTATTTTACTTTTTTTTTGCAGGAAACATGGCAACCTTAAAAATGAGTGTTTTGGGTCGGCAGTGGCTCAGGGAGTGGATAATTCAGTGATCATTACATTTATGTAGTACATTTAATATTAATAAAGGACAGGGTAAGTGTAGTGCAATATGTTTAATAAGTCAGTAAGGTGTCTGTCTCTCTTTAAGTAATTGTTTAGAGTTCGTTGTTTCCTTAAAGAATGTTTCTGATTCTCTTCATGAGGTCCACGTTTGTTTTGGATAACTGTATTTACAGTTATTAGGTTTAGGGGTTAATTACTTTTTTCACACGTTGGTTTGAACAAGTTTCTTTCTCTCTGTAAATGAAACCATTATTTTAAAAACAGAATTTTAAATTTCTCCAGTTGTTTTCTGACAATTGCGTTGGCTGACCTGAAACAATTAAGTGACAAAAAATAAGGAGACATCTTTAATTACTTTCTCATGGCAAAGTATATATTATGTTATTTTGGCCTTTTTTTCCCCCACCTCTGTTAGAACCAGACTTTTTAAATTGTTCTGCCTCCACTGCAGTGCTGCAGTTCTGATAAACATCAGTGAACAGGATTTATTTTTGCGAAGGCGCGGACTAATCTCCTAATAATGAGGTCCATCTGCAGCAGTGACAATAAGTGCACCACCTTCACTTTAATACACAATCTTAGTTGACACAGAAGACATTATATTGCCAGACTAATCCACTGTCCAATGTCACGGCGTACTAAATCTAATTTACCATTTCATTTGGAGCTCAGACATTGCTGTTACTAGCACACCTGTTGATTGCAGCCACTGCTCTCCCCACGGACCTGCCTGTTGCTACACACCGCCATGCTCTCCCCTAAATGGTTTCTCCCACATAGTTTCCATAGAAACGGTCCAGTTTCTGTGATCTGTTGTTTTGCCGCAGACAGACTGGGCTAATTTTTTTTTTTTTTTTTTTTTAGAATGAGGGTCTTTGATGATAAAGAAAGCTAGGTTTCAGGATTTACATAATGAATGGATGCCATGCTAGATCAGTCACCAGCCAGAGCTGATGATTGCTTTTTGATGAATTTCCTTCCCTCCGTGTCATCAAGAACCTCTGCTGCAGAGGTCCATTGTTCTCAAAAGAGCAACACATTCACATGTTTAGGTCAGTATCTGTCTCTTTGTCCACACGTGGCTTTAACATCATGCTGCACATGACTGAATGCTAAATGTCACATGAGTTACTAGGATTCAGTTTCACCATAAACATTGTTTTTTTTTCTCTTTAGGTCATATTTAAAGCCTCTTGCACCTCAGGGTAAAGTTGATGCTAACCTTTGTGCTTAATGCTTTTCGTTAAAGTTTATCTCGTCCCTGCTAACCATAAAGGTGATATTTAGTTTCATCCCAACAGATGTCGTGATTTGTTGAGAGTAATACTACTCCAGGCCCACATATAGGACAGACATAACCCCGCTATCCCCTCCCCTCCACCACACTAATACACATTTAGTGTGTGTGTAAATGTTATAAATAAGCATAGTAAGGATGGTGTTTCTTTTAAAAGGTACAAAATATTGCGTCTAGTTTGCAGGGGGTGAAGACATGAAGTGGGAAGGCAGTGGGAGCTTGTTGAGTGCTCACTCTGGTAAAAGGTTTCCTTTCCTCCAGTCAGGAGGCTGAAATTGTGACCTCCAATGTGAAGTGGTGCCAGTCTGATCGTTTCAGTGGCATCATCTCCACCTCACCACTCCTCCACACACACACACCCAGGACACACACACACACTTCTTTGTAACTTTGCAGTAGTGCTTGCCTCAGCAGGCAGGAGGGCCAAATGGACTGGATAAAGGGACTGTGTTTACTGCCATGGCTAATATCCTCGTTAACACTAATCTGTGGGGAGTGTGAAAGCCATAGCGAAGGATGAAGGTTGTTTGAGATGGAGAAAGAGGAGGGAGGCTGGGGTGAAGGGTGACATGGAGTTTAGGGGGGAAGTTAAAAAAAAAACAGATAAACTGAATGACCAGCGAAGTCATCGGAGCACTTTATAGCTTCCATGATGGACTACGATTGCTCCATTAACTTTCCCCACCCTCCCACCCCCTCCACAATCTGGCTGGACTGCACAATCCCACTGCAATGCATTTGGCGCACACACACACACACATACACACACCACAACATAAATTCCCTCATACATGCAAACAAGTACACTCATTAACAAGCCAATGAAGTTGGCACGCATCCACGTATAATCTATTTCTCCATTAGATACACACAGCTAATGGATCATTACTCTAAGTATGTTCTCTGTCAAGCATGAACTTTGAGCAACAAATTCCCCAAGTGGCGCAGCCACACAAGGTGCAGGTTGTCATTTTGCTGCTCCCTTATTTCTGGGATCGAAAACAAAACAGAAAGTTGTCTGTGGTGCAGAAACAAACTTTGAGTTTAGTTTGGAAACTTACAGGCATTAAAAGTCCTGTCAGTTATGCTGCTGTGGGTTTATATGGGATTAGATGTTTTCAAAATGTAAAACGTATTTCGTTTTAATGCTGAAATCTGTTAATTTAGACTAGAATAAAGTAGTTTGGAGCATAGGTAAGTTTGATGGAGTTTGAAATTTCAATAAATATATTGTTTCTTTTATAAACATAGTAAGGATGGGGTTTCTTTTTAAAGGTACAAAACACAAACTGTAGTCACTTCAGTCGTCTGTAGGCTTGTGCTGATTATACTACGGTATTTAGTCATTTTTTGAGAAAATGATAATAAAACATAATATTTTAACAATCATGTAAATTTTTTAATCAACCAGTCAGTTCAACAGCAGGAAAGGACAATGTATTTTTTAAATATGAAATTAAGGGGTTCCACTGTTGATAAAAGTTTCTCGTTGACCCTCTCAATGAGAATTTTATCTTTTCTAAATGTAGAGAAGATATTGTGTCTTGCAGCCATGACGCCGAGGATGGGTGTACCTTGCTCTTCCACATTAGTAATATTTTGCGCCGCGCAACAAGTGATGTAAATGAAAGAACTTGTCTCTGTTTAGATGACAATTGCACATCAAATCTAGGTGAACCAAAGATGGCAATAAATGGGCATAACTGAATGTCAAGTCCCAACACCTCTGAGATAATTTTAAAATATGACTTCCAAAAGTCCTTAAGCCTTGGACATGCCCAAAACATGTGTGTAAGATTGCATGGAGTTTGTTAACATCTTTCACAAATGTCCTGGGTGTTTGGGTATATTTTTGCCAGTCTCGTTTTACTATAATGTGCCCTATGAACCACTTTAAACTGTATTAATTGGAATTTTGCACTAGAAGAACAAAGCCTTATCTCTCTTAATGCAGAAGACCACAAGTCGTCATTTAAAGAAATACCCAATTCTGATTCCCATGCTGTTTTGATTTTGACCAAGACTGGAGAGGAGTCTGGTGCTAGTAGGTCATATAAGGAAGATACATGGCGTTTAGACTTTTTAATAAGAGGGCTAAGAAGATCGATGCCAGAGGGAAGGGAAGAGGAAGGAAATGTTAAAGTATATGACTTCAAAAATTGGCGAATCTGAAAATATCTAAACCGATCAGATGACTGAAGATTGAATTTAGAGGAGAGCTCTTCAAAACTACAAAATATCTCATTCATGTAAAAGTCTCCCATTTTTCCCAGACCCTGACGGTCCCAAAGAGTAAACCAGCCATCTGAAAGGGCAGGTTTAAATAACATGTTGTTGCATACCGGGGTGTTCAGAGGAAGTGTTTCCCAATTATGCTGCTGCTTAATCTGTTGCCATGTTTTTAAGGTGGCTATTACCACAGGGTTATCTGTAAATTCTTTCAGCTTCAGTTTACTAGGGCAACAGATCAAGGCTTTCAATGAGAACCGACAAGAACTTGATTCCAACTGACACCACTGGGTTTCTGGGTAAAAAGCCCACCATGCAATCCTATGCATATTACACGCCCAATAATAACGTTGTAAGTCAGGTAGTCCTAGCCCCCCCTCTGCTCTTGGCCTCTGCAGCAGGGACCGCTGGAGCCTAGGAGGCTTATTACCCCAGATGAATGAAGAAAATATGATGTTAACATTGGTAAAGAAGGACTTTAGTATAAACAGTGGGAGGCATTGGAATAAATACAGAAACCGTGGAACTATGTTCATCTTTATACTTTGTACCCTCCCCATTAATGTGATGGGTAGCTTGCCCCATTTTTGTATATCCTCCTTAACCCTGGTTAAAAGTACCGCAAAATTATTGTCGTACAGCGATGACATAGTTTGTGATATATATATGCCCAAATATTTAAATTTATCTGCAGAAAAGACGAAAGGCAAACTAGATGGAGGAATTGCCTTTGCTGATATATTTATAGGAAATAATGTACTTTTAGCTATATTGAGTTTGTATCCAGAAAAACTTCCAAACATTTTCAGCTTGTCTAAGATGTAAGGGATAGTTCCAACCGGATCTGATAAATAGAGCAATAGGTCATCTGCATATAAGGATACCTTATGCTCCAACACATTCTCACTCCCTACTCGTCAACATATTGAGGCATGGTCAGTGTCCCTCCAAGTCGCATTTCAACGCGCGGGGTACCCCCTCCCGTCCAAAAATGACGTTCAGGGTTCTCTCATTGAATCTTATAGAGCTCCCTGAAAGTCTGTATTTGCCGACTTGAGAAGGTGGAGGAGGAGCCTGTTCCATCTTTTTGGAACTTTTTATAAAATGTACTGCGATCTTTTACAGCTGATTTATCCAACTTTTTTTTTTTTTTTTTACCGTTTTGCTATTTGGACTTCAGCTTTAACTTAATTTGTGCCACTTTTCTGAACAAATGTGTTGATTTTAGCATCCGGTTTGGACCAAGCTCCTTATTTATGTTTATTTTTAACAACGGAAAATTACTATTTTAATATCGAAGAAACGTGCGGGGATTTGACTTTACATTACGAGAAATTTATTTCTTTCAATAAAGTTTTACTGCGTTTTTTCATCACAACCGATGACGTCATCACATGCGACCTCCTGTTACCTTCAACAGGTAAGCAAAACCTTGAATTTGTAGATCGTTTTTATACTTAAAACACAAGTTTCAGCTCTCAAAGCTGCTGCTGGTAGTTTTAGGAGTTAATGGTAGCAGGTCTGTGGAACAGTGAGTGATTTAGGGCATTTATAAATACATAATTTAACCTATATTGACACAGAAAAGGTGCAATAAGCTAGCTAATTAGCCTCTGTTAGCCAATCGCGTTCAGCAAGGTTTTGGACTTTTTATTTAAAATCCTTCATAGTACAGTCACAGAGAAATGTATACTCATAGATGTTGGTGCTACTTTGTAAAGTAGAGATTATAATGACGATCAGAGTTCTAGATTGGGTTCTGTACTTAACTACATCTATTTTTAAAATGCTTAAAATCTACCCAGTTATATATATATATATATATATATATATATATATATATATATATATATATATATATATATATATATGAGAGATAGAGAGAGAATATAACCCTTATATATATTATAATATAATAATATAGCTCTTTACCCTCATTGTGTAAATTCAGGGACATTCATATGAATATGTTTATGTGTGTGTGTGTGTGTGTGTGTGTGTGTGTGTGTGTGTGTGTGTGTGTGTGTGTGTGTGTGTGTGTGTGTGTGTGTGTCTTTAAGAGTGACAAAAAGCTGTCCTGAGCTCCAGCATCTTTTCAGTATCTAACCATCATCGTGGTAAAATGCTAACTAACACTATATGGCGGGGGGTTGTTTGCAGGACAGACTACATGCTGACTCTGAGCGCCATGCATTGGAATAGGCTAAAGCTGGACAACTTGCCCCCCATCTCTGACCTTCTGATATCAGAAGGTAATGGTACTAGTGAGGTTATTTTTAGATGCATACTCCTCTTGTTCTAAATATTTTGAGCTGTAGTTTAAACACGTGTTGACCGTTTTGTATCATTTCAAATTGGTCATGTAGGTCACAAAAGCTCTTAGGCTGTGTCAGAACTAGGAGTCCCTGAAAGTGGAGTCAGACAGTGACTGACAGTTGACTGGGTCAGTGATGTAAATGAGTCGGCAGAAGATGAGCAAATATGGTTTGAAAATTAGATGAAATTGCAAAAATACTTTAAGATAACTGTATTCTTCCTATTTATTCTAGGCAACAACAAGTACAACTGATGCTGATGACTTGGTGGGCAGAATAGATGTACTGGTAGTGAGCATCAATCGGCAATACAAGCGTCTTGATAAATACAGAGAGGAAATGAGGTGCCTGGCAGCAACTACACAGTGAGTAGTTTGTGCACCACTATGATGTCATATCTGACAGATAATGTGACCTCATACTTAAGGTGTTTTTGATTTAATTTATTTATTTGAATGCGACAAAGCATTTTAATGATTGTAAATACACCGGAATTTGCAAAAAGCTAGTTTCCATTCGTAGTCCCATATACATAAAACACAAACGTTACATAATTAAAATGAGATAAAGCCCTATAGACCATGATTAAGACTAGGGATGCACTGAATTTTCAGCCACTGAAAATGTTTAGCGGAAAGTGACCCAAAAGTGCACTTTTGGTTTTCGGCCAAAATGCCCAAATCACTGAAACAACACAGCAGAAACTGTGATGTCATGAGCAAATAGCGCAGCCAGCACGTGAGAAAAGGTTAAAGGGGATTTTGCATGCAGCGTTCTATGGCACGTTGCTTCAGAAGCGGGTCCTATGAGAGTAGAAGACACACCAAATCCGTGGCGCAGCGCTGACATCTCTGGTGTGTTTCATGCTTTAAGAGCCAGCATGTCAGCGGTGTGGACTTATTTCATTATCTCTGCTCGTGACTTTGAGCTGGACCAGACCACAAAGAGTTGTCCTTGCAGTGGCTCGTTTCTCCTCCTGCTGCAGTGCGCTGGAACGGTGTGCGACTCCAAGTGACAGGTGGCATACGCGCGTGTGACACGGCTTATAGCCCTCAAGCCCCCCTGAACAGAAACCGAATATGACCTGTAAGATCATACTGAGCTGCTACGATGTTTTTCTGTCCCAGTTCAGCACTGACTGGACCCAAGTCAGACCAAAACCAGAGTATTGTTTTTTTTCTCTCCCTGATGCAGCTGCTGAGTGCTGCTGCTGTCACATTGTCAGACGGGGGCTTCTCCAAGTTACATACAGTATTTTTCCCTCCTCTCATCATTGTTTTCATAGTTTTGTAATTGATTTATTGCAATGCCTTGATTTTAGTGAGGTTAGTATACATTGTAGCCATAAATGCTATGGTTCTAATCATTTACATACGGTAATCATTTATTTTGGTTTTTGCCTGGGTTTTCTGATTTTCAGTTTCGGACAAGAATTTTCATTTTAGTGCATCCCTAATTAAGACATAAGTAAAACAACTAATTTACAAGAATAAAACAATTCTATACATTCCCTAAGTTTAAAGGAGCAATTAAATTTTGACATGAGGCAATTCTATAGGTTAAAAGATAAAACAACAATAACAAGTAAAGTCTGGATAAAACTAGACAGTAAGTGATTGCATTGATGACTACTGACCAGCCATGATTTTAGTTGACTTTTAAAAGAATGGAAAAAGGGGCTGTCTCTCATATTGACTGACATTTTATTTCTATCACTGCATCCTTTGATTGATAAAGTGTTCTGTGCAAATGTTGTTTTCCTAACTTGAACCTGGCAGTCCCCCTGTGAGCTCGAGGGTATCTTTGATGCTCTTTGCCTTTTGAAATAAATAATCCAATAGATGCAGAATTACTGGCAAATGACCATGTTGTTATACAATATTCGATGTGACATAAAATCATGCATTTAATATGCAATGTAGCGGCTTCTTCTGACATTAAACGGATATTCCACCCAAAAGTGATTTTTATTATTTTTTTGCCTATTACCATATTCCCCATAGTTAGATAAGTGGGTAAAAACAATTAGTATCCTGATCCAGCAATACTCCTTTAGCATTAGCTTAACAGAAAACACTGTAAGTGAATGATAACAACTAGCATTGTGAGAAAAAAAGTCCTTAAAACTCCCTCAGTAGTGATACTAATGATACTAATTCTGCCTAGTGACCTCAGTAAACATATCGACTGCAAGTGAAAATGAAAAGGAACACAAAGGAATTACAGGAACTATTTTAGACTAGGGGCTACTTTATGACAAAGAACAGCTGTAAGCCTCCACTGAACGGAGCAAGGACATGATGCAGTGGCCCCAAACAAGTCTACGTCCATAAATACAAATACTGGCTACTAGAATAAACCTGGTAACATTTTTGAAGATAATCTCAGTGCAGCTCCTGACTTTGTGTTATTTTCCTTTGTCTGTGAGGTTTGCAAACAACGTGCAGATATGTGTTTATGTTAATATTTGCTGACATTGTTTTCTGCTAAGCTAAAGCTTAGTGGCTGACTAAATACTTTTTTGCCCCACTGTAAGTAATGCACAAACATAAAGTGAAGCCTATAAATCAGACTAAATGCTTTTTATGTTCAACTTTCAAGGTTGGCCATGTACCCTGACAGACGAGGGTTTGAAAAGAAGCAGAGCATCGTCATCAGAGCGGCAGGATGAGAAACCCACCAAGCTGCAGGAGAGACGCTGTTATCTGCAGGTTTCATCAGGAGCAGAGAACATCAGCTTAAGGCCGGTTCACACGGCAGGATTTTCAAATTGTCAGGCAATTTTAAATCATAAGAGACCACACACATGGCGAGAAATTTTCCTTAAAAAATCGCGGACACTGACCGTTCTGATCCTACAGTGTGTGGTGTGATCACACACGAACCAATTTTACACACAAACATTCCCAGATCAGATGTGAAATCTCGCAGAACTTCACGAGATCAAACGCGACTTCGGAGTAAACAAACATGACAGCGTTTATCACGTCAATCTCCACAGGCAGATTCTCGAGGGTCACCTCACATGCCGCAATGTCGAGTCAAGACAATCCAACATGTTCGATTTCCTAGATTTGTGATCGGAGCGGTGCTATCGGCTTTCCAAGCGGACCAGAGCACTCTTAACCCACCACACACGAGAGGATGATCTAATAAGATTATCTTTAAAGGGGTGGTTTTGTCAGAATCCATTTTTTTCAGGTTTTCATAGTTTCTAATAGGTCCCCCTGAGCCTGTCATGTAGGTCAAACATGAAAACTCTCTGTTCCCTGGTTATTTAAAAAAACAGAATCTGTAAGAAATGAAACTTAAAAATGCGGAGCTGCATTTGTGCCCGCGTTGACGTCATAACGTGTATTCGCTGAGATGGTAACGCCTTTCGGTCCGCCCAAATATCTATGCGCCCAACTGCTAGCTTGTTTTTTTTTTTTCTCCATAAATCAACATGGCGGAATGCAAACGGGCTTGTGTTATTTGTGGAGATCAAACCTCACGGAACAGAACTGATACTTAATGTTTATATATATAAAAACAAAGCACATAACTATATCTGACGTGTGGCGTAGCAGCATTGTAACACTGTCTGCAAATCTGGAGGTTCTGAGTTTGAACCCTGGAGCCGTCTTTACAAATTTATTTTTTTTCTGCATGGAAGTTAATAAATTCTGTAGGTGCAGCTATTGGCTAACTTTGTAATATATTTTGGCTAATCTTGGCAAAATTAGAACTTATTCTGAGTTATTTTGGTTAAGACACACAAAGTACTCAGAGCAGTGTGTGTGTGCCTGAGGTGAGCAGACAGCGGCCGGCATCTGAGTGGCGACCGTCGGAGTTTCAGTTTCGCTTCTCGTTGGTGGAAAACACAGCTGACTTTTGGCTGAAGGAGTTTTGCAGGACGTGGGAAGAGTCAGCCCGCGTGTCGAGCATCGGTAGGGCAGAACGTGGACTCGGAGTTCGGTGTGGACAGCAGCCCGCATGCGAGGAGCGAACAGCTGTTTGCTCGAGGCTGGCTGAACTTTTTTTAGGAGAAAATGTAAATTCAATTGTGAGTATAACCCTTCTGAGTCATTCATTGACAAACGCCGAGGAAGTGGTTCTTCTAATTTGTCCTTCGACCATAACTTTATCCACATAAAGCCTAGCTGCCATGTTTACCGTCACATTCAGTATCAAATACCTACAGCCAATCAGAAGCGAGTGCTGTGCATATCATGAATACTAATGAGAATCTGCTGTTTCAAATTCAGGTGTCAGTTGGGAAACTTCTAAAGCTGATATTATATGCATCAAAGCTTCTTTCTTTATAAAAATTACACAGATAGCATTGAATTACACTAGAGAACAATGCAAAACTATAAAATAACCCAGAAAACCACTCCTTTAAAGTTCAGGCGCGTCTTTAAGATTGTCAGAGGAGGAGAATCGGGTCAAAAATCGGGTTAAAAACCCTACCTTTGTGAACTGGCCTTTAGACCTGCTTCAGAGGAGTTCTACACTGACTCTGACATTACTGATGAAAGTCAGTAATCATCTGTAACATGCTTTTGTCTTCAAACTTTTATTAAGTTTAAACATAGTACAGTAAGTGTTGATGAGGTAGATTTTTACATGCAGGAATATTTTCATGTCATTCATCAGTGACAAAAAGTGAAAGAAAGTTACGACATTTTATCGCTGTGGTTCTCAGTGCAGGCAGTTAACTCCGCTGGAGCCATGGGAGCAGCCGCGCTTCCATGGCTCCGTGGGCTTGGAACCCTAATAACAATACAGCTGATACATTTGTATTTAATGGCCTTGGACCAAATAAAATATACTGCTATGGTTTTTGTAAACAGGCATTGTAGTAGTACACATATATGATACTATTTTAAAATTCAGAGGAAAATACTGTACTTTTTACTTTATCACAATTCTTTGGCACTGTTAAGTTTTTTTGTATGATATTTTTATCAGAATTGACCAAGATGCATTGAACTATGTTTTTATTATTTTATTTTTTGTAAACATTTCCATCTTAGCAGTGTTTTATATTCACAAGTATTTCATTTCAAATAATTTGTTGCTTTGGACTGTTTGTTTAGGTCTGATGTCTGTTTTTTTCAAAACCTGTCAGAAAAATAAAATAAAGTTGAAACATAATGTCAGTGTGAGTTTTTATGGATTATTCATGGATGCTATCATTTTGTGTAATTATATGTATTTATATATTAAAAACATTGTTAATGGTATTCATATGTAAACATTTATAAACATAAAGTCATCTAGTCTACTGGATGTTTTTCAAAGTGGGAGATATCCGGTGGTTTTTCACTTAGTGGCACAATGCCAGAACTGATTCACAGAAGTGTAAAATTAAAGAAACTACACATAAAGACACTAGAGTCAAAAATAACCTATTAAAACTTCTTGTCATTTAAAGGCAGCATGATGTAATTACTGTGTAACTGGATGAAAACATGGAACAGATGAAAAATATTTCTTACAATTGAATTAGTTTGTGATCACATTGAGTATTTTACAAAAAGGATCAGGAAAGGAATAGGTTACTCTGTATTTATCATTGTTACTGCAGACAGCCAGAGTGTTTAAAACATAAAATATTCTTAAAAAATTGAAGGGTCCAGACAAACATTATTTCACAAGCTGTTTGACATCAAAGTCTGGTGTCCCGTCTGATTCTGGATTCTGTCTGTTGGTGTGACTGCATTGTGTCCCCAGCTTGGGGGAATGGTTCCTCAGCCTGGTTGTGAAGGTGTTGAAGGTTCTGAGTCTGCCTGAGAGGAGGGTGATGAAGAGGTGGTTCCCATAATGTGAGGAGTCTTTCAGGATTCTTGTGGTCCTTTTGAGGAGGTGGATGCTGCTCAGGTCTGAGAGGGGGAGTTAATAATGTTCTCAGCTGGCTTCACAACTCGTTGCAGGTCTATATTTTACTGCAACCGAAGTTCTTCACTGTACAGCTGAAAGTTAGGATGTTTTCAATGGTGCCTCAGTAGAAGCTGATCAGCAGCTTCCTGGGGAGCTTGTAGCATTTAGAGTCCTCAGAAAGAAGAGTCTCTAATGGGCTCTTTAATGATGCATTAAGGTTCCAGCTCTTCTGTGATTTGTACTCCCAGGAACTTAAAACATGGAACCTTGAGGTCATGGAACATAAAATCTATGATGATGTTGTTTTCTTAATGACCACGAACAATGAGGTTGTTATTTTTGTGGCCAGTGTCTGAACCTCCTCTCTAGTAAAGCAGAAGGACAATGACAGACAGACGAACTAACCTCTAGAATCAGTGAAATTATTGATCCTATCTATAGGGAGAAAGTTCTATTCACATTTTCCTCAAATTATAGTAACCGCTATATAACTAAAGTTTTCACAATACAGGGGTAGTTCTGTCTGTTTGTCTGTAAAGCGTTTGCTCTCTCACAGAAGAAAAAGCAGTATTGTAGTTATTAATAAGTATATAGCACTCTTGGGGATCATTAAGATGTTTTTAGTTAAGGTAATATGATTCTTTATATTCTCTGTGGCCAGCAGTGATTTTGGGTTAAGGTTCTAATGCATGTCTCTCCCATGGAGGCAATTGTCCCCCATCTATCTAATTGTAAGATCATGAACTCTGACCTTAACTGAGGCAGTGGGGCCTGCAGAGCTGGGTGTTCTGGGTTGTTTTCTGACCTCATGGTTGAAGTGTTGTGCTTTTGGAATACATTTGATTGACTGGCCTCTCCTGGGATAGTTCATCACTGCTGCTTGTTTCCTGTTGATTAGGGCCTATAGTATTATGACCTTCACTGTAATTTGCTGGCATGCCAAAGTCTTAGAAATAACTTTAGAACCAATCCCAGACTAATAGATGCCAGTTACCTTGTTTTCTGTTTTTTTAATGATATGTTGGTTTTGTGAGTCTTTCATCCATCAAAGAGGTTTGATTTGTTTTTGTTTTTTTATATCTGAAGGTCAGGTAATAATCAAACCTGGGTTTGGTTTGTGAAATAGAGCTCAGCTTTCTATAAAGTATTTAATCAGTTATCTCGTGATTTAACAAAAGGGGCAAATACTTTTTCATACAGGGTCATGTTGGTTTTAACAGCTTTTTAATCATCATTTAAAACTGCTCTTTGTGTTTGCCCAGGTTATCTTAATCCAACAGTAACGTTTGATGATATCAAACACACACATAAATATATATATATTAATATTATTAATTGAGAATATAAACCAATTTCTACATCTTTATATACATTTGTTATGTCATATAGTCATTTTTCTGTATTTTATCTATTAATTTTGCTTAACTCCTGAAGACCCAGCTCTTCAGAGAACATCTTCTAGACTAGCTCCTACCTTCCTCTACTCCTCTCTCTTCATGCACTTCACTCCATCCTGGGTTCTTTTTTCTCTCTTGGTCACCTTAGAGACTAGTATTTGACCATCTAAGTAGTTTGTTTGGGTTAATGTCAGGGTTAGTTGTTTGTTAGCCTCAAAGTCAATTATTGGTTACAATATAATTTGTAAGTGGCTTTGGATAAAAGCATCTGATAAATTCATGAACATAATTTTATATATTTAATTTTATATTGTGCTACCTATAATACTCAACATGTATATGTATATATTTATATGTGTGTGTGTGTGTGTGTGTACTAGAATAAATGATATCAGATCACATAGAATGAATTTAGATGACAAATCACTAGTGAAATCATCAGTGTAAAGTTTTATTGAACATTTATGAAGATAATAAATGTCAGAGACTTAAAGAAGACGTGGGGGTGTTCATTTTACTGTGATGAACCAGCTTTTAGACCCTTCTTCTCTGAGTTTTTGATGCGATGTGTCGCTACAACTTGGAGCGTTCCCTTCTTCTTTCAGTCGGCCGGCCGTATGATGGCTGCGTTCCGTTTCAAATTCCCGCCGACAGCCACAGAAACATTTATAGGAATATCAGCGGTGCTGCTATAAAACTAACATTCTGTGAAGCTGATGATAAAAACAACCTGGATGATCTATCATTCAACAGAACTATCGCTTCAGTAAACAGTTTCATGAAAACTCGGCCATCAAGGAAATGTTGTCAAGCTGCACAGAGTAGGCAAAAAGAACCGGAAGCTAACGACCAGACTACATGAACATCCGGTTCTTTCACAATAAAATTATATTCGGAAAATGACTTATTTGGTGTTGATGAATGAGAATTGCAATCAGCCTGAACGTTAAACCTCTGGACATGAAGTTCTTTTGATACATGTGAACTTTCACAAAAGATTTGTGTCAGGAAACTGGCTTAAACCTCTCATTATTTCTATGTTTGGGGATGTGCTTTGCTTTTGTTTAATGAATGTATAAAACACATTTTGAATTTAGTGAATTCATCTGGACATATTTATACAATATTCTGTGATCATACTCACCATCTGTAAGATAATCAACTACCAGAATCTAAATGTCACTATCATTCTAAACTAAATGCATTTATTAGTGATTCTATGATGACATTATCTGTTGCTGAAGGTATTATGAAATTCTCAATTTGTAACAAAATACCTGTAATAATAAACAATTTTGAATCTCAACATAAAAACAAAGTTTTCACATCTCATTTAACTAGATTTTTTATTTGTAGTAACAGTATTTAATACATTCACAACAACCCTCAAACAGTCAAAAAAACAGGAACTAATGTTTACTGAACAAACATTAAAAATCCTCAGCATAAGATTAAATAAGTTTTACCAACATAAAATACTGATAATGACTGAGGGAACAGTGGCATCAACTTATCACAACATACCTGATAGGTTGTTAATATTCTAAGTCACTTGTAAGGATCTTTGGACAGTTCTTAGCTACAGTTTGCAAAATAAAACTTTAAACTTTGTAACATAAAAACAACAACAAGATGATGGAACGATTGATCACTGGCTGAAGGTGGTGGCACTTCTGGAACAGCAAAAATGTGATGAAAAAATTCACCAGCAGGTTCCCATGTGTCATCCCTGGTTTTCACACTGAAAAGAAAAACAACTTTAACATCAGGTTAGGGAATCCTAGTGCACTTTTATAATATGAAAACAAAGCTTATCCAGATGTAATTTGAATTTCTTTTTGGTTGTTGTGAAGGCTGAAGTGCTCTACTGTCGATCAATTCTTCTTTCTCAGATCAATAAGTGTTTTTAAAAGCACCTGTGATCACCAGCTGAAAGCAACACAGACAAGGAATTTTTAATGAGGTCTTTGAGTCACTTTTTAGGGATGAATTGTTCTCACATAAAATTAATGCTACAAATAAGAAGTTAAACTACTGAATATTTTCATACTTCTATGTAAGACACACCCAGAAACATATATACATCAGTGGTGGGACTCGATCAAAAAATTTATAAAATGAATTACAACTTTGGAATTAATTAATTGCATTTTAAAATAACAAGAACATTTGACTCCAACAGCCATTTGTTTTAACAGTAGAAAAACAAACAAACAAACAAAATAATCCCTGGCTACAATTGGACAGACATAAAAGTACACTACTTTATTGTTTTATTTATTATATTAAGCACATTTTCAGAAGGGTATTGTTTTTAAATAATAATAATGATAAAATATTTCCACTGTGTAAATATCTTAATCCTGATGCTTCTGTTTTACAGTTGATTTGACAACCTGAACTCAGTCATCATGTGTTGTTAAGGGACAGTATGAGCTGAACTTTAACTTCTTCAATCAGCCAAAAAGACATGAGTCTAAATATTCTTGGCTTCAGTTGAAATAGTTCACATTGTTTCCACTAACAAGTGCAGACCAAGGAAAACAACTGTAACCAGACAGAACTCAAGAGTTTCCCCTAAACTGTATAAAACCAGCTAAATGTCAAAGTAATGCTGACTGGATGCCATCAGCTGGAGCTCTGGAGGTGGAGTCATAGTTGGTCTCACACAGGCTGTGTTCAGGGGTAGGACACTTCTGAGGACGTGGACTTGCTGGTCTACCTAGGTTGGGTCCTTGCTCGACCGCTAAGACCGGAAATAAACGGCTCTGAATTCAGACGGTCTAGCCTCATACTTATCCCCGCCCCTCAGTCCAGTCGCTTAGCAAATCGTGACAGCGCCGACAGACAGGCTAAAGCTAATGGATCTAAAGAAACACTTGAAGCTCTTTTATGGTGACTTATTTCCTAAATTTCCAACATTCAAGCTAGCTTACATTGATTTCTTGTCTTAAATTACATGAAAAATAAAACATTCAACCTCTTTTCTGGAGATTTTTATTATTAAACTTCATATAAAGATAAGCAAAACATTCCTAAACACAAGCTTTTTATCATCTTTTGAAAAACTGACATTTAAAACTGGACTGCTCTCTGGTTTTTTCTGCTACTGCTGCAAAATTGATGAACCAGTAGAATCCAACGGCCGGCATGCAAAGCATCCTGGGATAGCCTTGGCCAGCGAGGATACACCAGACCCATCCTCGAAATTGGGGTGGAGCGAGGACGCATGGATGAGTATCCTTCGAATTCGGACAGCACTCGTCGCGGCGCTGTGACGTAATCGGTCTCTAAATGTGTCCTCGTAAGCGTCCTACCCCTGAATTCGGACACAGCCACAGTCAGAAAGGTGTATGTTAGTGACTCCTGTCCTCTGCTTTGATTTCATTAGAGAGAAGATCATCCAGTTCAGAGGGTTGTGGAGACAAACCTTTACTTTCACTGATTAAATAAAAATAAACAAATAAGATAAATACAAGAAGAGGAAACATTTCTCCACTAAGTCCTCAGAAGTTCCTGTCTTTGACCTTGACTGCATCTCAGTGTCACTGATTCATTATATATCCACTATGTGAGGTGAGGAAAATTCATTCAGCATCCTGGTGGATTCAGTTTAATGTCAGTGGGTTGATGCATTAAAATTAAATTTAACTGAGAAACATTTCCTGAAAACGTTGGTCAGATTGTGCAGCTACTTCCTCCAGATGGACACAGAACTGATCAGAGTTCAGCTGCTTTCATTTAGATCAGGTCTGAGGGAAAACCTAGATCTGCATCCAAACCCATTCATGTCTGTTTGTTGTTCAGTGGCAGGGCTGTACTGATCTGAGTGCCGAGCTGACGTCCTGCGCTCTAAAAAAACATGTCAGCTTCAGCGCAGCACAGCACAGCAATACTACCTCCGTGCATCTGGCATGCAGGGTTGGGCCAAAAACTGGAGACAAATGCGCAGAGCAGGACGCACAGAGTGCGAACACTCCAATTTGGCCACTGTTCTCAGAGCAGAACGCGTTCATCAGGAAGCCCTGGCCTCACTGCTGCAGCAGTCCAGTGACTGGATGCATGGAGGATTTGTCACTAATAATAATAATGGATTGTATTTATATAGCGCTTTTCAGGGCACCCAAAGCGCTTTGACAGAAGCTCCATTATTCTTTCATGCACACATTTACACTGGTGGTGGTAAACTACGACAGACGTCTGTAGTCACAGCTGTCCTGGGGCAGTCTGACAGAAGAGAGACTACCATTCTGTGCCATCGGCCCTTCTGACCACCACCAACATTCACACACAGTCACACAGGCAAGGTGGGTGAAGTGTCTCGCCCAAGGACACAACGACAATCTAACCCAGATGGAGCTGGGGATTGAACTGGTGACCCTCCGGTTACCAGACCAGCCACTCTACCAACTGAGCTAAACGCCGCCCACTACAGCCAAGTTGATATTTTAACTCAGGCAAACTGCGCCGGATGGCAAGTTCAGTGGTGTGCTGCACCTTGTTCAGATTGTACCTCTGAAGGATGCAGCCCCTGAAGCCTGCGTCAAAATCTCTGAGCCGTGTGTCAGGGTAATCAGGCGGGGTAGGAGGAAATCGTGGTGACAAGTGTTCCCCTTTGCTTCAAATGCAAGGTGCAAACATTGTGTTAATTAGTTTAAACGCGTTATTTTAAAAAATTAATCAAAATTAATGCATTAATTGTGTGTGTGTGTGTGTGTGTGTGTGTGTGTGTGTGTGTGTGTGTGTGTGTGTGTGTGTGTGTGTACATATATACTGTAAATACATACTTTTATCTGACTCACTGGAAAACAGGCAGGGCAGCTCTTCAGAGCATCATCATAGGCTGAAAGATTTCCAGTGATGGCCCATCTCTCTAAGATGGATCTTCTTTTCCTCTTCAAGTCTCCTCACTGCCATGTTATTGAATGCTCTTCTCTTTATTGTAAGACTGACAAAGTCTGAAATGCATTTAAGACAAAGGTAGAAATCAATCTACAAAAACTCTGAATTTACAAGTGATTTTAGGTCAACAGCTGAAGTATGAGGTCACATTATCTGTCAGATATGACATCATAGTGGTGCACAAACTACTCACTGTGTAGTTGCTGCCAGGCACCTCATTTCCTCTCTGTATTTATCAAGACGCTTGTATTGCCGATTGATGCTCACTACCAGTACATCTATTCTGCCCACCAAGTCATCAGCATCAGTTGTACTTGTTGTTGCCTAGAATAAATAGGAAGAATACAGTTATCTTAAAGTATTTTTGCAATTTCATCTAATTTTCAAACCATATTTGCTCATCTTCTGCCGACTCATTTACATCACTGACCCAGTCAACTGTCAGTCACTGTCTGACTCCACTTTCAGGGACTCCTGGTTCTGACACAGCCTAAGAGCTTTTGTGACCTACATGACCAATTTGAAATGATACAAAACGGTCAACACGTGTTTAAACTACAGCTCAAAATATTTAGAACAAGAGGAGTATGCATCTAAAAATAACCTCACTAGTACCATTACCTTCTGATATCAGAGGGTCAGAGATGGGGGGCAAGTTGTCCAGCTTTAGCCTATTCCAATGCATGGCGCTCAGAGTCAGCATGTAGTCTGTCCTGCAAACAACCCCCCGCCATATAGTGTTAGTTAGCATTTTACCACGATGATGGTTAGATACTGAAAAGATGCTGGAGCTCAGGACAGCTTTTTGTCACTCTTAAAGACACACACACACACACACACACACACACACACACACACACATAAACGAGATATACATATTCATATGAATGTCCCTGAATTTACACAATGAGGGTAAAGGGTTATATTATTATATTATAATATATATAAGGGCTATATTCTCTCTCTATCTCTCATATATATATATATATATATATATATATATATATATATATATATATATATATATATATATATATATATAAGCATTTTAAAAATAGATGTAGTTAAGTACAGAACCCAATCTAGAACTCTGATCGTCATTATAATCTCTACTTTACAAAGTAGCACCAACATCTATGAGTATACATTTCTCTGTGACTGTACTATGAAGGATTTTAAATAAAAAGTCCAAAACCTTGCTGAACGCGATTGGCTAACAGAGGCTAATTAGCTAGCTTATTGCACCTTTTCTGTGTCAATATAGGTTAAATTATGTATTTATAAATGTCCTAAATCACTCACTGTTCCACAGACCTGCTACCATTAACTCCTAAAACTACCAGCAGCAGCTTTGAGAGCTGAAACTTGTGTTTTAAGTATAAAAACGATCTACAAATTCAAGGTTTTGCTTACCTGTTGAAGGTAACAGGAGGTCGCATGTGATGACGTCATCGGTTGTGATGAAAAAACGCAGTAAAACTTTATTGAAAAAATAAATTTCTCGTAATGTAAAGTCAAATCCCCGCACGTTTCTTCGATATTAAAATAGTAATTTTCCGTTGTTAAAAATAAACATAAATAAGGAGCTTGGTCCAAACCGGATGCTAAAATCAACACATTTGTTCAGAAAAGTGGCACAAATTAAGTTAAAGCTGAAGTCCAAATAGCAAAACGGTAAAAAAAAAAAAAAAAANNGTGTATAAGAGACAGGGTCAACACGTGTTTAAACTACAGCTCAAAATATTTAGAACAAGAGGAGTATGCATCTAAAAATAACCTCACTAGTACCATTACCTTCTGATATCAGAGGGTCAGAGATGGGGGGCAAGTTGTCCAGCTTTAGCCTATTCCAATGCATGGCGCTCAGAGTCAGCATGTAGTCTGTCCTGCAAACAACCCCCCGCCATATAGTGTTAGTTAGCATTTTACCACGATGATGGTTAGATACTGAAAAGATGCTGGAGCTCAGGACAGCTTTTTGTCACTCTCACACACACACACACACACACACACACACACACACACACACATATAAACAAGATATACATATTCATATGAATGTCCCTGAATTTACCCAATGAGGGTAAAGGGCTATATTATTATATTATAATATATATAATGGCTATATTCTCTCTCTAGCTCTCATATATATATATATATATATGTATATAACTGGGTAGATTTTAAGCATTTTAAAAATAGATGTAGTTAAGTACAGAACCCAATCTAGAACTCTGATCGTCATTATAATCTCTACTTTACAAAGTAGCACCAACATCTATGAGTATACATTTCTCTGTGACTGTACTATGAAGGATTTTAAATAAAAAGTCCAAAACCTTGCTGAACGCGATTGGCTAACAGAGGCTAATTAGCTAGCTTAATGCACCTTTTCTGTCAATATAGGTTAAATTATGTATTTATAAATGTCCTAAATCACTCACTGTTCCACAGACCTGCTACCATTAACTCCTAAAACTACCAGCAGCAGCTTTGAGAGCTGAAACGTGTGTTTTAAGTATAAAAACGATCTACAAATTCAAGGTTTTGCTTACCTGTTGAAGGTAACAGGAGGTCGCATGTGATGACGTCATCGGTTGTGATGAAAAAAACGCAGTAAAACTTTATTGAAAGAAATAAATTTCTCGTAATGTAAAGTCAAATCCCCGCACGTTTCTTCGATATTAAAATAGTAATTTTCCGTTGTTAAAAATAAACATAAATAAGGAGCTTGGTCCAAACCGGATGCTAAAATCAACACATTTGTTCAGAAAAGTGGCACAAATTAAGTTAAAGTGCCTGTGACTCCATATTTAAATCACTTTATATTAAACAGGTGTAATCTTTGATGCCTCTAGATCAGCGTTGCACTATCATAACTCAAAAGACGCTGTAATTATTTCCTAACGAGCAACTCAGAGATCAGAAGAAAGCGCCGCCTTCCGGTTCTGCTGGGTTTCTCCTTATTTGGCAGCCTGACACTTCTGCTGCAGCAGGGGGCAGTGCCGTCGCGTGAAAGAGAAACGAAACTGAAACTAAACACTACACGGTCTATGGGCAATGGCGGCGGCACTGCCTCGCTCCAGTTGTCGTGAACGTGCATGTGGGAGGAGAATTGACCATATAAGCAAGTCCGGATCACTATGACCTCATAGCGGGCTGGAGTGAAAAAAACTGTTTGAAACCTGGGTCTGAAATCTGGAAGAGCTTCTCACTGGCTGTACTAGGAGACAGATGGATGCCGTTTTTTGCTCTTTCTGGCAGGTTTAAGGTGAGAACTCAACGTTGCAACATGATAGATAAGTCAGAAAACATGGAAACCGATGTCATGGGCACTTTAAAGCTGAAGTCCAAATAGCAAAACGGTTAAAAAAAAAAAAAGTTGGATAAATCAGCTGGAAAAGATCGCAGTACATTTTATAAAAAGTTCCAAAAAGATGGAACAGGCTCCTCCTCCACCTTCTCAAGTCGGCAAATACAGACTTTCAGGGAGCTCTATAAGATTCAATGAGAGAACCCTGAACGTCATTTTTGGACGGGAGGGGGTACCCCGCGCGTTGAAATGCGACTTGGAGGGACACTGACCATGCGTCAATATGTTGACGAGTAGGGAGTGAGAATGTGTTGTATGCTCGGCTCCTCCCCTCCTTATCCCTGGAATCTGATGGTCATTTTTCAACATAACCGAGAGAGGTTCAATCGCCAGGGCAAAAAGGAGGGGGGAGAGTGGACAGCCTTGACAGGTACCCCGTGTTAAATCAAAAAACCTTGATGCATATACACGCCTGTGGAGATGTATAAAGTAATCGAATCCAAGAGATAAAGTATTCACTAAATCCCATTTTCGTGAGGATAAAAAAAGATAACCCCATTCCACACGATCAAAGGCTTTTTCAGCATCTAAAGAAACAACTTCTGGGATTGATAGAATACTTGGAGAAAGTACAATATTGAGCAGCCGACGTACATTTGTATACGAATGACAATTTCTAATGAAGCCCGTTTGATCCTCTGAGATTATACTACACATAACGGTTTCAAGACGACTTGCCAGAATTTTAGATAATATTTTCATATCAACATTAAGGAGCGAGATAGGTCGGTAGGACGAGCAAAAGTCAGGATATTTTCCTTGCTTAGGTATCAGTGAGATGGCTGCTTGCCTAAGGGTAGGGGGCAAAATGCCCTGCCGGAAGGAGTCATTACACATATTAAGCAATAAAGGTGCCAATTTTAAAGAAAATCTTTTCAAATCTTTTCAAATTGTGGTTTGTTGTGATAGTTTGCTAGGACATCATGGATTTTCATTTGTTTAACTCATGTTATAAATCTTTTTTCTATTGCTCAGATTTCAAGTCTGCAGAAAACAAATAGGATGCATGCACTAAAAAAAATCTAAAAGCAAAGTAAATGATCTTAGATGTCGTACTTAGTGTCATCTGCATATATGAAATGCCTGGACTAGTTACTTCCTTTGTAAGATTTATTTTCTATTTCCTGACGTCGTTAATTATTTTTCACTTCAGCTGTGCCGAAGCTGTACGAAGCTCATCTCTCACCGCTGGATGATAAATGGAACACATCAGAACGCTCTTATTACTCAAAATGCTTCTGCGTGGGTCAAACTTTCTAATTCCATAAAGCTGCTGCTGTAACCTGTGCCAACAGGCATCAAAATTCAGCAAGAACCAGAGTACTCACTGTCAACTTGTCTGTTGTCAGACGTTTCTCAAACGCAGCACAACGTTTTGTTTGCGTCTCCCCATCCTGATTGCATCTTTCATGTCAGGGCAGAAAGTAATTTTTTGCAGTTATGAATCATTCCTGCAGATCTGTGTCACAGCTCCAAATAATAAATTGAAGCCTTGGACAAACAAAATAACAAGTGTTTGCTTTATCCACTGTTAAATTTCAGTGGAGTGCTGATAGTGGTTCTGGTCCTACTTTTGGCCCCTTAGTACCAACTGAGCATGGTTTACCCTCCACAGCCTACCTGAGTATTGTTGCTGACCATGTCCACCCCTTTATGACCACAGTGGACCCATCTTCTGATGCTGCTCCCAGCAGGATAATGCTCCATGTCACAAAGATCAGACCATCTCTCACTGGTTCTTTGAACATGAAAAGGAGTTAACTGGACCTCCCCAGTCACCAGATCTGAGTCCAGTCCAGAACCTTTGAGATGTGGTGAAACAGGAAATTCATGTTCAGCTGACAAACCTGCATCAACGGTGATGCTGTCATGTCAATATGGACCAGAACCTCTGAGGAATGTTTCCAACCCGGTTCTTGCAATGTGTGCCTAATAAAGTGACCAGTAAGTGTATATGATTTACGTAATTTTTATGTGAAATTTGGGGCCACAAGCTGCAGTCTCGTATTATTGCTGCAGATACCTGAGAAAACAAAAACCTGGAGAGTTTGGAGGAGGGAATGTAATTTTCTTTATGGTGAAAAAAAGTCTTTTTTTTTTAAACGAGGTTATGAATTCTCTCATCAACATAACCTCACATATCTGAACCAGCATCAAAATGTTTTTCTTATAATACATTTAGAATTTCTGCAGTGTTGTTTAATGAAAAGATGCACAAACCAATCAAAAGATATCCCAGATTTCCATCTTGGGATGCATACCATCTTTTTGTTGTTGTTTTACCAATAAGAACATTAGTAATTACAAGTACCGTCCACAAACTGCTTTGAAATTGAAATCCACACCTGAGCTGATTTCTTTTTCTTTCTCCTTTTATCTGATCTTCAGTTTTGTGTTTCCAGAGCTGAATTCATCTACAATTTCTCCACTTCAGTTAAAGATGTTTCAGTTTCCCATTTGGCAAATAGTGCTGCTTCTTGGCTGCTGTTTACATGTCATTGTGCTACAAACCATGTTTATATTATGCAAATTATTCATTAGAGGAGCTTCGACAGCCATTCATGGCTAAAGACTGGAGCAGAAATTGGGCTCATGTGTGCGTGTTCAACGTTTTGATGATTGAGATTTATTAGAGATCCATCTGTGTGCACACTTTTGTAACTCGGTTGGCCAAAACAAGTGTTTGCATATTTCTGCTTGTGTGTTTTTGCCATGAAAACTTGTACTTTTGTTTCTATCTGAACCCAGTTATGGACTGCACCAAAGGTTAGCTGCTTCCTGTTTCTAGAGACCGTTTGCTTTGAGTGATGTCACTGATAGGTATGGCCTTTTCTGCAGGAAATAGAACACCAGTTGGCGCACTTTAAAATTGTATTATGAGGTAAAAAAAAACAACAATAATCTTCTCTTCCACCAACAGGAACATGTTTTAAACACACTTTTTCTAAATCATCCCTAACGTCAGGTGTTAGTTGGTGTGTGTGTGTGTGTGTGTGTGTGTGTGTGTGTGTGTGTGTGTGTGTGTGTGCGCGCGCGCAGTGGTCTATGCAGTTTCTGGTTTGTTAAAGACAGCAGCTAGTCATACTTGTCTCCTTGTGGGTCATGATGGAGAATTAAAAGCTTAGATGTCAAAAGCTTATCCTTTTATACGATTTGCCAACTGTTAATCCTGGCATGTAATTGTTTCTTTTTTATCAGCACATTTACACTAGCTAGCCAATAAATCTGCTCTCGTGAATCCAAATGTCACCCTGCCGAGAATGGGATTTTACTCTTCGCTTATTACATATAACTTGTGATTTTTATCTGTCATGGGGAGCATTCAATTTCATTCCTGTCTGTCACTGATTTCTCTTTAATGAGCTTCATTGATTTGTCTTCATCAAATCGTCATTAATCACCGTGAAAGTGACTGTCTCTGTGTGTTTGTTGACAGTTGCTCCTCTGGAAAGGAGACGCAGCATGAACACGTTTTGGTCGAGTGAGCAGATGGATGAAGAATATTTAAAAACACCCTGTAGCACATCCCGAGTTAGTCGATTGTTGTATGTTTTCCCTGGCTTCATTTTGGTTTTAACGGAGAAGTGGTTCCAACTTTATTCATATGCGTGAATAAAATATGTAAGTTCCAGAGAGCATTTTGTCTCCTAAGGCTTATGTGGCTTTGTGCATCCATACTTGCATCCAGCGCAGATGAAAAGCCAGTAAACCACAATCATCTCCTCATCTTTTGGGACTAGAAGGACAGGCCAAATGTATAATAAGCTCCATCGCTCATATTCTGCATGTTCTGGTGCTGTAGGACCATCAGAACCAGGGCTCTGAGTCAATATTCATCTACCAAAATGAAGGAGTGGATTATCTACTGTGTAGACCTCAGTAAGAGAAGCAAATAATGAGAAGTAAAGTTGGATAGTAAGAGAGTTAAATGGTTAGGAAGGAAAAAAGCCTGCTCACTGTATGGCTTCTATTCTGAGAAATCTTATATTCAACAAGACTGATGAGCTAATAGAAGTATATAAATGGGAAAATTTCAGGGAGGCAAGCTTTCATCCCTGAGGGACAACGCATTGCTGCCATCTTAAAATGACTCCCATCTCCAAAATGTAATGGCATTTTGATGGGAAATACATAACTGTATAATGGTGTGATGTTTTTTAGCTCTTTGTGACTGTATGATTCCAGAAGTTCCAGTCTGTTTTTAATTTTTGGGGGAGTTTTGAGCAGAGGCAGAAGTGAGTCTTCAGTGTTGAAGAAGAAGCAATAAATGATCAGCTCCTTTAGCTATAAAGAGGAAACTCTTTATAGTGTATGTGCAGGGCGGGCAGGTGGCCGAAACAGGAAGTGCTGATATAAATGAGGCTCAGATCCCGGTCTGGACCGGCCCAAAATCACCATAGGTCCACCGGGGAAATGTATGCCCAGTGGCCAGTCCACATCCAGACCCAGGGCATGATGGTGACGGCGTGAGTGGCTCGGTGTGTCCAGGGGGAGGGGGCGCGCCTGGGAGCACAGACTAATACAGCATGCATCACGGAGCGAGGGGCCCGCTGGTCAATCCAGACACGCCTCCTTCCCCGGGACACAGGTCCGCATGTAGCAGAACCTCAGTCCACTGAGGCAAACCATTCATGCAATGCTATTTCTGCACCCTTGCTGCATCTTCACTTGTTTTCTCGAGGCTTCAAGTCTCAAATCTGCTTTTGCACAGTTTGTGGTAAATACATCTTTGAGGTTACCTGGAAGAGGGTGCTGCAGCACCTAGCACTCCTACTTCCTGCATTGCTTACATTGCATTGCTATTTGCATAGAAGTCTATGGTTATTTCACTAGAATAGATATCACCACCAGCAGCTAATGTAGCACTTCTACAAGATTTGGAAAACATATAAATGCCATTTCTCTGAACAGAGGCCATTCAGGATGCTGCCCACAACTGAAAAGGATATATCTTTACAACAACAAACTTAAAAAATAATCCCATTCTCACACGTGTGTGTGTGTGTGTGTGTGTGTGTGTGCGTGTGTGTGTGTGTGTGTGTGTGTGTGTGTGGCCTTGAGGTTTGATTTAAAACATGCAATCATTTTTACTTGCACCCCGCCTCCACAAACAAAGTTTAAAGGCGACAAAATGAAAAAAACACATTTTTTCTGAACTTTTGAGCTTGAATCTGAGTTTATAAAGACACTACCAACCTAAATCCACACAAATAACTTTTTAAAAACCCTGACACTTTGTTTCAGGCAGCCAAGAAGTAATTCGGTGAGCTTTTACAAATCATAGTAGAAAAATACTCATCCCACACCCATCCAGAAAAGATAAAGAAAAGAAAATCAAGCAACAAGTTATTTAATCCTAACTAATGCAGCCGGAAGCTTTTTATTTTTTGATATGGTTGCACTGTTGTGTCAGAGACAGCTGGCTTCTGTTTGGCAGATAATCTTTCTCTCAGGCTTCACTCAGCAGTTGCTGTTGTAGGGTGAGGCATCAGTACGACCCCCAGGAAGAGGCGCTAGGAGCAAAGAGTGGAGCGAGTAAATAAATATTCACCGCTAAAAACAAGCTGCTCTGCAGTGCCATAGAAATGTGAGTGAAAAGGCAGTTTTTAAAACAGAAGTTGTCATATTTTGACATCAGCTTTTACAGCTTTCAGCATAAGTTTTAAAACTAAACAACTAAAATATATATGATGTATCTGATTTTCATTATTTTTGCTCTTACAACTTGCCAGATGAAATTATTCTATATAGGTTTTATTCTAAAGGCACTTTATCATGTAGAAAAACTTGCAGTGTATGTTTTAATAATATTGAATATTTTTTCACACATTTGCATTTTGTAAACAGTGCCTGTATAAAAGTATTCCTCCATACTTCTCCCAAAAGTTAGCTGCAAAAGTCTTCTCCTATAGCAGCCTCTAGACCTAAAAAATAAAAACAGGAAGGTGACGACAAAAAACGATGTTTAGTTTGTAACATGATTCAAAACAGTCACTAACTACAGTAAATTCACTGACTTGTTCTCAAGACTTTTTTTGTAGAGAAACTCAAAGGATAAATCTGGGTTTTTGTGACACGACAGACAGTTTGACAAATAACTCGTTTTAAATGGGCTCTTTAGACACTCTAACAGTCAAATCTTTCAATTTTCATTCTGTTTTTTCAAACATAACCTTCAGAAAACATTGATCTGTTGCAGATCTTTTTATTAAGCCTGACACTTCTTCTTTTGGCCTAAACACGGTACTTAACTCCATTATATATCAGTTACAAGGACTGGACAGAAAATTTGTGAAAAACGTTAAAAGCCTTCAGAAACTTGGAGAACCTTTGATCATGGACATTTTATAAAGTAGTCTGGAAGCCATTAGTGAGTTCAAATCGTTTCTATTGGTTTAAAACATCAATAGTTTTCTATAACTATAAACATAGAAGTTGAAGTCAAATGACACTGAACCGCCCCCTAGTGGCTGACTGCAGTATATGCTTTAAGCTCCACCCCTCCATGTAAACAAATGGGACAGTTTCCAGACTAAAAAATATAAGTACACCTCCGATAACTGTTGCAAGTGTTGCTTTGTGTACAGTGCTATGAAAAAGTATGTGCGCCCTTATAGATTTGTTTGCTTACTCATCATATTAATAGTTTCAGATCAGAAAACAAATTTCAGATGACCTGAAAATGCAGTTTTTAAATAATTATTTGAACGTTTAATAGAAAAACTTATCCAAACCAAAATGGCCCTATCTTTAAAAAACAACAAAAAAACTGGTGATGAGTCTATTGCGTCACTGTGGAGCGAGCTTACACAGAATTGTTTCATTGTTTAAGGTCAAAGGTCAGACTTTTCTGGTAGACAGCCGACCAACAACATTTAAGGATAGTTTGGCTTCACATTTCACAGAAGGAGGTGGTACATCAGTAGTATGAACTACATGCAGAAAGAAGCTGAATCAATCAGGTGCTTTGAGCGGTCTACCTGTATGTGTTTAGAGTCGTGTCAGTGTGCAGCGGTGGGTGTAATAAGCTATAAATCATCCAGCAGCACAGGTCAGATTCCAAACTCCTCCCAAACCTTTAAGCCCTCCCTCCTGAGATTACCTGACTAATCGTCCTCTTCTGACTAACTGTCCTGCTGTCATCCTACAGAACCTTCCACTTGACGTGCACACGCTCCACTATACAGCTGCTGTTCCATGTCCCTGGCCCACTCCTCCTCCCCCCTCCTGACACCTCTTCTGGGCCAGGGATCCGGCTCCACCTCCTCCACGACCCTCTCTGCACTGCGACAATGCACAATTTCCTTTGCCTGCTGCCCGACTGCTAATCGGGATTGGTGGGGAGGAACGAATAGCTGCGAGACACGGCCTTCCTCTGGAGCCCACAGAACTAGGCCAAGGTCACTCCCATCACTTTTACGCCACCACTGCCCACAGCCAGTGGCAACAAAGCGCGAGTGAGGGGTGCAGTCGGTGAAGGGAGGAGAGATAAGAGCTGCTGCTGAGCAGGGCTTCGCAGTCAAATGAGGTCTCATGAATTCAAGAGAGCACAAGTCAATAGCGAGGCTGCGCTTCATTTTAGTTTTCAAATTAGCAATTAGAAAGAAGGCACAGGAATATTACCATCTTATGAAATGCCTATTTACCCCTTTTGATGAAATATTCAGGCGTTTCAAACTTTGAGTGTGAGCTCATAGGTAGCCTATTTTCTGCTCTCTCCTTGATCAACACTCATCAATAATTCACTCGTGGCCCATTAGTTTAGTGAGAAATGCCGAGGAACAACTTAAACACGCCAGGAATTAATTTCTTATTTATTGTGTGCAGAAACATATGGCACACGTCTGGGTTTTTTTCTTTCTTGAGGTTTTAGGGATGCTTCGCTGAGCAGAATAGTCACACCGCACTTAAAGGAAAAAGCTTGCAGTTAACCTTGGGGTAATATTTAAATCACTTCCAGTCCACTTCTGCATTAGATTGTTGAGCAACAGACGGGCTCCTCCTCCCTCCCGCCTACTTGTTTTAACACATTTGGAAATCGGATCGTCGTTGGGAACGGTGTAAAACCGTCCGTTTCCACTCAGCTGACGTTTTGTTTTATGAAATAAGTTGAGAGGTGGATACTGAAGTGAGGGTCTCTTGTCAGAAAGGCGCACAGCGTTGTCATCAATGAGGTTGTTCTCTTTCCAGCTCATTGACTTTGCTGTAGTTTGGACTCTCTGGCGTTCTCTCCTCCCTCTCTGCCACCATTATTTTAGACAGCGCTTTAGAAATCACTGCCTTTTTTGTTGTTGTTTTGTGTTTGCACATTTGTTATCACGTAAGAGATTGAAGGGTTTTTTTGTTGTTGGACCACTTGGAAAATTACAAGATTTTGCAAGAATTGAGATTACGTTTTAGAAGCTGAAAAACAGCTAGAATGGAAATATTTGGGGGTTAAAGACGTCTCTCTGACGTAATTTGTCTGAGTCCTTGGTTTTAGAGTTTAGCCATTTTCATGTTTCCTGGCCACAGGCATGTGTCTTTTGGCTGCCCTTTTCTACCTCTTCCCTCTAAGTCCTCTCAAGGCCTGAACATCCTCTTTTCCTCTTCAGTTAAACCAAACATAATCTGACTCTTGAGCCTCACAGCTGTTTCAGAGGTCCTGTAATCTCTGTGCACAGAAAATATCACAAAGATTTTTCATTAGGTGCCTAAATTAAGTGCATTTAAAGCATTTCAGCTGTAAAGAACAAGTCAATTTTAATAACCTGCACCCTCTTTGCATCATTTTTCATTTGTTTTTGTGATAATTCATTGCTTCCTAAAATGCAAAGATAAACATATAGGTCAGTTCATCCAGTTGTTTGTGAACAAACCACTGAAGCACTATTCAGCCATTACCTTTAAAAACTGAACATGCATGCTTATTTATTTACAAATCCTGCCCCCTGCTCCTTTAAGTGAAATAAAATGCATCTTTTGCTGGATGAGAATCAGTCAAATAAAACATACTGTATCTACTTTATTTGTAATATGTGTTGCTGGGAAATTGCTTAACGAAGACAAATTTTATATTTTATACTGTTCAGCCTGCACAGCTACAAATGACACATTATGACACATTTTGGGCTGGTTAGGTAAAGACGAGTTTAGATTTGGGTCAGGCAAAAATCACAATTCAGAATTTGTGGCCCAAAGTTTAGACAATAACACAAAGGTTGGTTTTCTACGTTTACGCCAAATCCTGCCGACAGCCCATTCCTCATAATCGATACTGGAAGTTTTTCAGAATTTGTGGATTTTTTGCATCCTGTCACTTGAAGATTGACCACAAGTTCTCAATGAGATTAAGATTAATTCTGACATTTAATATTTGAGTGATCATTTATCTACCTGTAATCATGCAGGCTAATTTAAAATATATTTTTGAAAATCCAAAAGCACCATTCTACAGTGATATACTTCACATTGACTTTGCTTTATTTCAAGTCAGTTTTTACAAAACTTGGAGCTGAAATCCCAAGCAGTATGCGAGTGGAACAAAGGGAGTGAGGCGAATCAGCAGCTGCAGCTGGTGGAGGCTTTATGTATTGTTCCTGCACAGAGGAGACTGACATTTTGTGGCAGGTAATTGCTCTATATGTTCTAACACTTACAAATGTCAGGGGACGAGAGTGATGAGGTCACACAAAGAGAAGTGTCTTGTAGTTTTATTGTGTGTAAAAGTAAAAGCTGACACTAACATGACTCAGCTGACAAGGAAATATTAACTTTGTATTTTGTCACATGAAAAATAAATACTACATGTTCCTAATGAAGCTGAATTGGGTAATACTTTAACAGAATTCAGGTTTTTGGATACCAGACGTGCTTAGTGAAACAAATCCCTCACCTACAGTTCAGGTCAGCTCTGGTCGTAACCAGTGATTTCTGGGTTGGTGATAAATCTCTGCCTCCAGTCGAGGATACAGAACTCTTCTTGACATTTCCTGTAGTGACCTTCGCTCAGACAGATTGTTGAAGAGAACAGAAGGACTTGAGATGAGCATGAGATCTGAACGCTTCAAAGAGCTCCTCAAACATGTGAGATCAACTACAAAAAGTGAAGAGATTGTTGGGAAAAAAAAGTAGCAGAAACTGTTCTGGAGATGTTCAGAGCTCATTTGAATTCAGGAAGCTCATCCACTGCCTAATTTGCATTCGTCATATTTGTCTTCGTTCTGTGGATTTGAAAAGTAAGGGATACTATGAGGCGTTTAAGGGATTCAGTCCATTCAGTCACTGTTTGTTTCACATGGACTCTTTTATTATATGGTTTGTAGTTTTATTTTATTATTTTTTTGTCTAATCTAGTAGCGCATAAATTAGCTAAATGACCCTAAACTGTGGCAGCCATGAAGGGTCTGAAGTCAGTTTGATTTGTCCCTTCTGAGCTGCTGTACTCGCATAATGATGCAACATGAAGGGCAACCTGCTGTGTCTTTGAATGGAAATTGCTTGTCTAAAACAAAAAAAAAGGTCAAATAGTTAGCCTTTATTCACAGTAGCTAAAAACGAGTTATGAATATGACACTGTGTTTCTGTTAGTTCAACCTGATTATGATTCCCAGACTCCCTGACTCGTGCAAATAAAAATAAGAAAGGTTCCAGATGGGTTTCAAGTAGCTGCAGCTATTTTGAAATAAAGGCATTTTCTTGAAACATTTCTTAATTGAGCGACTCACATGAGGAAATGTACAGTTTGCCACCAGCAGCTGCAGCCTGTCTTAAATTTTAAAATGTCTGAGTGCAAGTGAAGGCAGCACCCTTTGCACCACTGCTTCAATGACCCTGTCCAACACCAACATGACATATAATTAAAACAACCTTCTGCAGAAACATGTTGACATTTGAATTGACCCATTTTTTTCTTTTTTGTTTTACTTCTAAAAACATTCAGAAGCTTTTAACTTGAATGCATGTAGTGTAAAAGTCTAGGAGTAAAACTGTTCAGTGTGAAATATTTCTAGAATGTTTTTTTTCTCTCTGCTTTCCAATATTCTGTCATCAGTTTTTTATCGCTTGATTTCTTTATATTAAACTGCTGCAACTTCTCAGTTGACAATTCAAGGCCGGTCATTGTTAAAGTTCCCATCACTGAGACTGGGTACACATGTGAAGGTGTTGAAGAGTTTAAAAAGGGTGAGATGTCACAGCAGACTCCCTTGTTGCTATTTTTTAAACAATACAGCTGTCAAACACGCTGGAAGAGTCGGAACAAAGAGTTTCATTTTACCATCAGATGCAGGTCTAATGCATTCCTGCTGCTGGTAGAAATGCCAGAGTAATTTGATCTGAAATTAAGCTTATTGTTTGCAGGATTACTCATGACATATTTAGTGGAGAAAATGGCATTTTGATTGTGTGTTCAAGATAATTGCGCCCATCTTAAAACCATTGTTGCTGATAAGACTAATGAAGCTGCAGCTCAACAACCAAAATAAATGACTTTTCTGCTGGTGTCCAAAGAAAGAAAATCCAGACATGAATAAAAATAATCAGTTTATTAGCAAGTTTGCGCATGAATGATTAGTGTTCCCGAGGGAGTATTAGTCACGAATCTTGGCTCTGGATTGTTTTTTCCCCATTTTGACATGAACTTTTAAACAAGCAAGTCTGTGAGCGAGACCACAGACATGTGAGAGCTGTGGAGTTAATTAGTGGCGTGCATCATATGTCCTTTTACTCCAGCCACTTGTGGCAAAGGCGACACATTAATTGGGTCACTGAAGGACTTTGTGCTGGCAGGATGTCATATCAAATGCTTTCATATCTGTCAAAGATCAAACTCTCCAAAAATAAAAGGAGTTCATTTTTAGCTGCGGGGCTGAACGTGCACCACTGCAGAGTCCAGACTCAAGCTGTTTATTTAGCAGGTAGAAATCTTAACTTCTTATTCATTTATTATTGTCATTAAACAGAATATTGGAGACATGGAAGAACAATATGTTACTTAGGCCAGCCTAAAATCGTACTGTAAAGTCAGTGGACAGCTTAAAGGTGGAAAGAAGCCGTTACTGAGCCTTGTTGTCCAGATTTCGAGGCTCAATCTTGTGTCTGAAGGAAGGAGGATGAACCTTTATGTCATTTGCTCTGGTTCTGCATCTCCTGGTCCTGCTGTTTGTCATGTTGTGAGCTGATCTAACCCCAGAAGACGTCAGGACGCTGTGGTGTATTCTGACCATGCACACACACACACTTAACCATCTTCAGTGGGGCTGTTCTTGGCTATACCCTAAAAGGAAGGTGAGTCCACCCTGGTAGGGAGGGGCCCAGACTCCGTATGCTCTTGTGAAGAATGTTCCTTCAGCAAGCAGAGCCACTGAGATGATGCCTCCTCATAAAATATAGCTGCTGATGAGTCATTTTTATTGATATAAGCTGTATTAGCGGCCAATATAAGGTCATAGATCATGTCGAATTTAGCTGCTTAGACCATTTTCTCCTTCAAGGACGAGGGAAGGAGGGGCGTAAACTCCCCTTCTAAAGTCAACCAGCATCTTCCATCTTTGTCACTGTGATGCTTATTTTCCAAACATCAATCAACAAACCCCTCTACCTCCCTCCTATATAAAGACTCAATGTCGGTGTCATTTGAAAACTTCTCAATATGATTCCCAGGCAGTCTTGAGTAGTTTTTACACGAGGGGGCTTAGGACACATCCTTGTGGAGCACCATTGTTGAGGATGAATTTTTAGCACAAAAAGATCTTTCAGAAGTAGTATTTAAGAGTTTAGAGTGTTTACTTCTGCACCAGACATTTAAACATTAAACTGAAGAAGTTGTTGACTCATTAATCTCCGGCCTTGTCACAATCAGCAGACGGCTGTATTAATATTACCTCCGATTTCCATGCACACAGGCATTAAAATACTGCCATTAACGTCATTACCACCATGGAAATATATCAACAAGTCACTTTGAGTTAGTGTTAATTCGCTCGCTGACGGGAAGCGCGCTCCCCTCTGCTCAGCTGAAACGCCGGCGTGCTGTTTTCCGCTCACTCTTGCAGGAGGCCTAATCTGGCTGCCCACTCATGACCCTCAAACACTTGCTGTTGTCACCGAAATGGATCTGCCTTTCTGTTGTGCTCAGTTCTTTTTTTTTTTACACACGTGTGTGTGTGTTATTTTTTCCAAATTGGATTAATTGAAGTAATAGGAGGTTGTTTCGCCCTCCCTGCCACACTTTTTATCTCTCACTAATTGCTCTCTCTCTCCCTCCCTGCCTCTATCTGTCTTTCTACCTTCAGACAGTTATTTGTGCATTTTTTGCCTCTTTTCATCTCTCCCTTTGTTAAACTTTTACACAAAAGAAGGTCAGACTTTTTGTCTCTTTCTTTCTCCTCAGAGCAGGAAGCCGTCACGAGGGTTAACAAAGTTCACAATAAATCGGAGCATAATCTTAAAACCAAAACTTTATGTAGAGCGCTCAAATGAGGCCAGCTTGTGCACAAGGCGGAACAATACAAACATCCGCAGCATGAGCAGAAACTTGTTGCCATGGTGAACACGCGTGTGGATGAGTGTTTGGCGTTTTCCTGCTCCTCATTAGCATGCATCTAGTTTACATGTCAGTGTTAATGTTATTCTGATTACGGTCAAATGAATAGCTCCAGGCCCGGTCCGAGTGACTGGCGTCCCTGAAGGTTTAAGTCTAATGCGGTCATGTATTGAAAAATTGTAATTAGAATATGTTAATAAAATACATTTATGCAGTAAAGTGGAAACGTAACATATGTAGAGTGTACAGACATGATTTGTACAATAAATTATATTAGTTCTTTAAAAGTATCAAATGAGAAGCAAAGATTTCCTTGTGCTGCTTTAAATTACTGATGATGTCACCTGTTAAAATGCTGCCTGTCCCTGATGAATCCTGACATTGTCGTCATCAGGGAAGAAGAAATTCACTGATGGACTAACCTGGTCCAGATCATAGCCCCGCCCCCATATGCATCACTTCATCCTCTCTTACCTTGATGCACCCATCACTCTCTAGCAGGGTAAATCTGGACTCATCAGACCACATGACCTCCTTCCATTCCTCCAGAGTCCAATCTTTATGCAAAATTAAGCTTTTTTTCTGATCACAGCTGTTTAGTCATGATTTCTTTCAGTAATCTCCTTGATGTTTTCTGTGATTAGTGCATGCCAATCTTTTGAAAACAGATCAACATCTTTTCCACAACCTCACGATGTATCTGCTGACATGGGTGTTTAGGAAATGAGAAGCTGCCCACTGCATCAGTTAGGGTTAAATAACTGATTCATCCATGCAGAAGTTATTCATTCAAAGACGTTTGCTTAGTTAAATCCAGGTGGTGACTTTTTTCTTCTTTTCTTTTTTGTCAAGCAGTGTATTTTGTCAGCCTTGAAGTACATTTAATAGTCTGTAATAAAGGTGGATTTGCAGTAGACATGTATATAGGTCTGGATATGGCAGGTATTTGGTGAATGTACTAATCCTGATACTCCATTCGGTCACTTTAAAGTGAGAACTGGTTTGATCATAATAATAACACTCGTCCATAAGGCACTGTACAAGCATTAGCCTAATACTACATGTTTCCTGCATCCAAAGCTAACAACTACTGCCCAGTTCACAATATTTCTGCGATTGAGGACTTTAGCATATAACCATGTGCAAGAATGCAAGCTTTGACCTTTTAAATGCTCATGTAGCCTCCCCAAATAGGCTATATCCTCTGACCTTTGACCTCTGTTGACCATCACAACAATAATCCAACTTTTTCCCAATAACTTGGAATACAATCACTCTTGGATTATGTTTTAACCTGAATCAAGATCCCTACAGGTGTCCTACTGTCCACTTTCAGGTGTCCATCTCCCAGATGACCTTAACTGGACTCTAACTGGTCTAATAAAACACTCTCTGTAAAGAGTCTCTTCTTTAACACCAAATGACTGGTGTTCCAACTGTAATCTCTTGTTTACAGAACATTCTCTGGTTGTTTCTGCTCAGGGTCACCTACACACTCACACCCAAAGTGTTATAATGCTTCTCTGCTATGTCATGCATTTCTACCATTATAATGTGAGTCTTAACGGGCGGAAGTCATGTGACTTGGTAATTCCCCACCAGTCCCTTGTCCAATCAGAACGATTCACAGCTCCACTAACTCCGTTCTGATTAGTACACTTAACATCTTCTGATTGGTTAAATTTAAGATAACTCGTCTCAAAACTAATACTCAGTTCCGGTACGAGCTAGTCTTGTCTTGCTGGTCTTGTCTTGTCTTGTCGAGTCTTCATACAGTCTCAGTCTTGGTCTGAGCTACAGCCTGAATGCAGTTGGAGCTGCTATGCTGCTATCTTAGCTGAACCCTTATCAGCTTTGAACAAGGCCTCTCGTCTCTCCCTCACCACGGGAAGATCAGAAATGACTTCAGCAGCCTGCTGAAATGCCTCCCTTGCTGACCGGGACGTATCCACGGACTGTCCGGCGAGGTCCTCGGCGGCCACGCCTTCCAGGACCACCACTCCGAGTCTGGGGACTCCAGCCTCAGCTCGTGGAGAAACCAACGCCTGCCAGATCTAGGAGCGTCCACCTGTCAGTGAGCGAACACCACTTTCTGATCGAGAGGTTTGCTTTGATAAAGCTTAATTCTTCCAAACTCAAATTAGCCTAAATTGACTCTTAAAGTCCCAACTAGGTTAACTAAATTAACTAACTTCCCTAGTCATTAAAACATATGCTACGGTCCGTTAAAACTCACAATTAAACTATCTTTAACATCCTCAACATGTTTAAGAATATTAATTGTGTTTACATCAAACTTTCAAACTGTCTTATCTGTCTGTGTTCTTAGGTTTTTCAAATTAAATGGTTGTTCAATCCTTATCTGGTCTCAGTTCACGTTATTAATAAGGTATTTCAATTCACTGTACTCTTTCAAAGAACCTAGATAATTCCTGTAAACACTGAATATAAGTGATAGTATTGGAGATATTTTCTCCATATAAAACTTCCAAAACTTATTAGTGAATTTACAGAGGGTGTAGTTAAAATAACTAAATAGTTATTTCAAAACGCTACACTCATATTTATATTAAAAAAACATTTCAAAAGTTGAGACTCAAAGAGCCAAGAAAACTGTTTTCTCGTTTTTTTTTTTAATTAAGCCAAATGATTGACTGCTGCTGAAACATAAACAACTCAAAACCATGTAACTGAATATTTCCCACCTTTAAATGATTTAAATTTGATTGTGCTCATGCTGAAAGTTGAATACCTTTGTTGGATTCTGGCAGCTTGATCTGGATGATGCTCTTGTTTTTTTAAACCACATCATCTGAGTAATGCAACAAAAGAAAATACTGTCAATAAGTGGTGTCAGTATTAATAAAATCTTAATAATACCAATTTTACTGACCCTAACACGTTTATTCTTGTATGTCATTTTGAACAAAATAATCTAGTACTAATGTAACTGTAATAGTTGAGCGATCCCCTCGGGTCTCTCATCATTCTTGCATGAGGTTTTTTTTATTCATGCTGAATGGGACTTTTATGAGGACCAAGGTCTATCATTAACTGGATCACTGATGGAGTTAGAGGAGTTTTGCTCAAAGTCCACAACAGGAGCAGTTCCATGTTTGCATGCACAGGAGGAAACAGAACCTGTAAAACAAATACGAGGCTCATAAACCTCAAATTAGATGACACCACCTCTCTTTACCTAACTGCCTGGTCCCGTGTCATTCTGGGATTACAAGGTTTCAGATAAACGTGGGAGAGGTGAAGGTTTACTGCCTTTTAGGTCTAAATCTTCCAGGGTGTGAAACAAATTCAAGTCTGGAGGCTTTAACAGTTTCTGTTGGTTAAATGAGTTAATGACTGAGAGGGTGTTTGCAGGCCACAGGCTTCATAAATACTGAGCCAGGCCATGTCACACTGCCCACCCAAGCCTGCTCTTGCTTATTAATAGCAATTTACCCTCCTTGTGTTTGATGCAGTGCGGCTCTGGCTGGCCAGTCCACTGCAGGCCGCTCCCCTCTGTATTCCACTCAAGGTTCAGTGTTCCCTTTCAGGCAGCTGCAGCCGGGTCTGAGGCCTACACTGACACCTGCTGGTCGCTGAATCGGCCTCCAACTGGAGCATCTTTTCCCCCATTAACCCGCGCAATGATCCTCACAATGAAGTGATGATATAAATGTAAGGGAGCCAAAGCTGCACACCACAGTAGCTGTATTCATACGGTGATTTGGCCATTAGCCTATGACTTTAGACAAATGGAAGCCCATTATGGAGGAGTGATGGTGGAGAACCAAGCCTTTTAAGAATGGCTTCAAATTTCCCCTAAGACGTTAAATCATGACCTACTTTTTCTTTCGTTTTTTTCAGGAGAAAACCATTTAATGAATTACAAGTTTGAGGCGGTCCACTGAGTGACGTCTGGTCCCACCGTTTTTAGTTCAAGAGAAAGACTTCCTCTCTGCTCACCCCTGGATCAGCAGGTAGATTATTATTGATGGTTGGGAATATGCAATATTAATACATATCTTGTGTTTGTGCTCAGGTGTGTGTGTGTGTGTGTGAGAGAGAGAAGTCAGTTTGAATCCTTGAGTGCTAATGTAAGTACCCAGGTAGTTCAGAGCTATTTCCCCCCTGGGGCCTCTTCATCATTAAAATGGCTTTTGCACTCCCCCATCATCTCTTCAAGCACTTATTTTCTCTTTCTTTGTCTACACACACACACACACACACACACACACACACACAGTCCCACCAGGTGGTGTAACGTTATTGGCTCTGAGGCAACGCACTAATATCTACATGTCATCATGGGCGTTTTTAATAATATCAGCAGGATTATATTGACATAGAAGATTAAATTATTTTACATGGAAGATTATAAATCCTCTGAGGGTTTCGAGTGCTGAAAATTGCTATTAACACTTAATTCAATCTCATCTCCCCTTTTAATGCGCGTCTTTTCCACAGCGCACATTAACGTAATGTAATGCCTGGAGATTTGCAAAAAAAAATTCCCTATCATTTGAAAAGGATTTCACTTAACAAACATCACTTATTGATCCTGTGATTGGAGCCTAATGAGCAACACTTGTGGTGTTTGAGTTCAGGTGCTGCAGAGTGGCTTTTTTTATTATTTTTAGAACCTGCCCTGACAACATTTATGGTAGTGATCCTTTTGGGATTGCAATCAGTTGTTTTAACAAGAAATAATGTAATATTGATTCTTAAATCACAACAATCTGTATTAGTTCTCCTGCAATGAGTTGAATTCAAAAGTATGCCCTTTTTTAATCCAATACACCTTTTTGTTTATTTAGCAGTTTCAAGATTTGCACTTAAAAGAGCAAAGCCAAGAGGCAAAGATGTCCAAATGACTGTTAGAAAGGTTTTTTAATCAGTTTTCTTCAGTCACTTCAGGCAGATGTGAGCAGAATTCAAGTCAAGGTTAATACAGTTGCAGTTATGAAACATTACCACTAGGTGGTGATCTTGTTCTCTGGAAAAGCTGCTAACCTGCTCTAAAGAGCAACAGGAGTTTTATCATTTTTTGATGCACGTGCTTTCTTTTTGCTACTTTGGTTAAATATGCTGTTAAAATGATGAAATAAAACAGGACTAAGAGGATGTTCTTCAAAAAAGAAGGTTTTTTTTTTCTTTGTAGTGATTTTTAGTCCACAACTGCAGCCTCAGTAGGAAGAGAAATATATAATTAAGACCATAAATGGATGCATCTAATCTAACTTTAATTACACTGATTATTTTTCATAACATTTTGATTAAACGGCTGCAAAAAATGAACTCATGATGATTTTTTAAAATGTTTTCCCCCATCGTTAGCATCATTTATTAAAGTTGTTTTACACCTGTGGAGAAACTGTAGAACCTAAATGATAATGACACATAAATAATATATTTTCAGTGCCCCAATAAGAGAATTACTAAATGCAATAATTGCATGAACAATCCAGGGCCAATATTGCATGAGGAGAAATGAAGTGTTTGCTTTCACTTCCATTAGGAGGACAGGGCTCAATATTAGGAAACAGTGCGTGATCCGTCTCCGTCAGCACTGGCCTCGTTAAATCGTTCAGAAAATTGAACAGGGCCGTTTTAATGTGATTAAGACACAAATTGAGCGTGCTACCCACCTCCTCCTTGCTGCTCCTCAGCCTCTGGACGATGCAAATGTCAGGCGTGTGTTGTAGGAGGGCAGAGGGAAGGAGGAGGTGTGGAGACCTTCCCTGTCTCCTTAAAGACAAAGTGAAACATCCAGTCTGCAGGAAATACTGATGTTAATGGTTCAGAAAAGGTGTGTGTGGGACAGCTGTGTCTATGCATGTCTGTGTTTTTTATTTATTTCTTTCCCTCCACTTGCCTCCCTCTTCCCTTCTGCGGCACTCTGTGGACTCCTGGCCGTTCCCAAGTCATTTCAATCTAAATGCAAATTTCATCAACCTCCCACTAAAAAGACGGATATAAGTATCAAAGCCAGTGTGTTGTGTGGACGTGTCACTCCACATAGCATCTCTAGCTCAAAAAAAACCCACCATTCTTTCTCCTCCCTACTACTGAGGATGGATCCGTGTTTTCATTCTCTTCTTGGGTTTTTCACCTCCTTTTCATCTCCCACCTCCTTTTTCCTTTCTGTCTCTCTGTCACAGCCCTCTCCCTGGCTTTCTGTCCACTTTGATCATTCTGCTTTTCCTTAACCCCGCCCACAAACATCCAGTCATTTTTGGCCTTGTCTAACCTTTCCCGCCCCCCCCTCCAACAGAACCTTGTAAGTCCTTCATTTGCTGTGTTGTCCTCGTCGCTAAACGGCTCTCTGGGACTTTGCACTCATCTTCCATCTCCTCTTTTTCCTTTTTATCTTGAAATACTAAATTTCCTATATTTGTTTGTTTGTTTTATGCTTGCAGCCCATTGTGGTACATCGGAGTGGTTGTTAGGGAGGAGGGCTGTGGAGTAAGGGAAGCAGAGAGGTGGGGAGGCTGAGAGAGGAGGCACAGCGCCCCGGGGAGGCTGAGCTCCAGGGGTTGTTAACATGCAGGTTGCATATTTCTGAATTGCAGAGCAGCCTTATCTTGCAGCGCTGGGTCACTGAAGCACTTCTCCCCTCACTGTGTGCACTGCTTGTGTGTGTGTACATATATAAATATATAAAATATATGCACTCACGTCTGCATTTTGCTGTGTGTGTACGTTTGTGCACATGCCTGGTTGTGTGCAAATGCAGCCATGCTGGCAGCAGCAGCATATGTGAAGCTCTGATGTGGAGGGATTCTCTGCCTCTCCCTCTTTTCTCGCACTGCAGCAAGAAACACTCATCAAACTGCAACACGCATCTCACCGAAGCCCTCAGATACAGCAGCAGCAGCAGCAGAGCCTCGACTTCCTGTTAACACACAGACGTGACACAGCGACAGCCCGCAGCTTAACACTCTGCTCCCCGGTTGGCTTTGCTCTCAGGTGGGCCACTAAGGTCTGCCAGATAAAAGCTTGCACTGTAGGGTATTAGGCTCTGCAGCCAGGGGGAGGTGCCTCTCTCTGTGTTGGCTGGCCCCCATTTAATATCTGGTATCCGTGCCTGCCAGCCTTGTGAAAGTCAAAGACTCTGCCCCGTGTGTCCTTGTGAGGTCGGGCTGAGCTTAAAACTCCGGTGCATGCTGGGCTCGTACACCTTCAACATGGACTGAACTCTAAATGAGCTTTCCTCTTCAACATCCCCGTCACGATCCCTTTCATTTGTCGGAGTGTAGCAGAGACTCTATTGTCATACACATCGCTGTCATCGTTATCCAATAACGCAGTGTCATGCAGGGGTCAGAGTTTACACTGTGGAGAATGCGTGCAAAGAGGATCAAGTAATTGTTTTGGTGGAGATACAGTGACTTCGTCTGAATGTTAATTAAGTTCTCCTTCAGTTTTTCCTTATTGAAGTATTTGGGGGAGCATAAATGTGGAGAAACCTGCACAAACTCCAACCGGTTTGTTTTTAGAGCATGTTCTGTCACACACCAGTTGTTCTGAGAAAGCAGTCATTTACAAATATCTCATGAAACACTGAATGAATCTTAATGAAACTCTTTGAAAATAATCACTGGATGCACATCGACAACTAATAAACTTTTGGAGTCAACCCGATTCAATATGTCCACCACAGCTAATCGACAATAACAAACACAAAAATGGCTGCAACTCACTTTTATAGATATTTGATATGTGAAATTATGCATATTATATAAAGGTTTGACAAAATCAACTGTAACTCCACCATTTCTCAACATAGTTTAAAACTTTGATATGAATGTCAGCGATCAACATGCATCCATCAAGAAATCCTTGAATTTGCTTTGTGTTGCAACATAAACAAATGTAAACGGGGTTACAAAACTCAGAGTTGATTAAAATGTGCTTTTATTTAAGGGCAACAGCTGCTTTCTTCTTAATTAGGACCTGAGACCAAAATTACCCACAATGCCGCTCAGCTCTTTAAACCCAGTGTTTTTCTTTGTTCTACGAGGCCTGTTGAGAAGGTTCATCATAGATGTTAAGTTACAAAATGCTTAGTGAAACTTTGTTTTAACACACATGCAGAAGTACGTTTCCTGTCTGTAAACAGATTCATCTCTCTCGTGCATTTTGTAGCACATCCGTTTCAAAATTAGCAACTTCTATATGGTCTACAGCTGCAGCTTCAGGAAAAACTGAACTCCAGAGGGTCTCTCTTCTTCCCAGGTCAGTGAAATGTCTCCTTTTGCAAACATGCATGTTTGTCTGTTAGATTATGTAAAAGCTGCTGCAGAGGGTTTTTTAAATGTGTGAGAAGATTTCTGACAGAACTCGCTCCTGAAGTTTCTCTCCATGACTGAGTCGATTTGTGTTTTAGGTTAAAATCTTAATTATATGAGCAACTCTTTGCTTTTTGGCTTTGATGTGACTGACTATTGAATGAAGCATTTTCTCCTTGTGCTGAAGCACAACTTGGACATCTTGTGTCCTTGAGGACCTCCGACTACTAGAAGCAAAACTCTCTGCTTCTGCCTCTGCTAGGTCTTTTGCTGATCTCTGGTTCCTGCACAAGTAAAAGTATACTGTATGTATGTGCATTTTCTGAGGGGTATCCTTTTCAGCTGGTGATCTGCCTTAGCTTAAATCCTCTGTCCCTGTGACGGCACACCAACGTAAATAGACCAGTCAGAGGATGCTTCAGGGTTAAGAAAGCCAAAGTCTCCTCAAATTATGAACATTTATGCATGTTGATTATAAAGGTCTAATGATTCTGTTTCAAATCCAATTTTGACTTATTTTAGAGTGAAAGTGGTTACATTTGTGAGCCTGATCCTGTTTAAACCTTTAAACAAACCATACCAGCTGTTATGTTAGCCTTTTGAGATTTTACCCAGATTAAAAACAGGATTATTGTTCCAAGCTTGTGAAATATCACACACAGATGACAGAAACATGTTTTGATTGACAATAGTTTCAAGCCAGTTATAGAAAGAGGTTTTTATTTCTTAGAAGCTCGTCACCCATCACCAGATTCATTCACAGCTCAACTCCTAGAGCAGATTTCAGTTACTTTGGTTCATTAGAACTACACTCATCTGTTTTATAACAGTCATACAAACAGTAGTCTGTGTCATTTGTGCCCAGCCATGTGTAACCCTAATGCCTTCATTTCCTCTCTTCTCATAAATACATAGCTCTCATCTTCATCGCTCACTCTTTCTCACTTACTTTAGATTATGTGTTTTTATAGGTTGCGTGTCTTCCCTCGCTGCATCTCAACTCTTCTGCATGACTGGATCATTTATCTGACTGGCCTAGATGTGAGTCAGGGCTCCTGCGGTGAAATGGAAGACGGCGCAGGGGTCACCTGGGGTGAGAGCCAAAAATCTGCATGCAAGCAAGATGGGAAGAAAGATTAAAGGAAATCCTCCTGAGTCCAGTTTTGAGGTGTAGCTTTAGGAGTTGTGGATGAGAGGTGGAGCCACCTGGGCCAGAGGGGGATAAACTGAAAAGCTGCTTCTCTAACTGTCAGATTGGCCGCTTGGCTGACTGATTGACATGTTGTCAGAATGAGTGTGTGAATACACAGCTCCAAAGCAGTGCCAGCAGGCAAGGACGATACTCTGAGGTCCACCAAAGGCCTGAATGAGTAATGAGTCGTGTTGAGCTGGCTGCCATGAACATCTTCCCGTCCCTGCAGCACCACAAGGAGGAAGAGGGAGGATGATGATAAGAGCAGGGAGAGGAGAGGATAGGGAACATCTGCATTATGTGGAAAGAGCTTTATGTTTCCATTTGGTGCAAAAGCAGGTGTGTGTTCACGGAGGAGGGTAGGTGTTTGCATGTGTAATGTTTGAGCTTGAGGAGGGAGCTCTCCACAGGAAGATGTCCAATCCAGTCAAAGCTACACGGCTGATCCCGAGCTGCTGCTTCTGCTCCCAGGCCCTGTCAGGTCCAGATTCATTCCTCCTCCTGGTTCCTTACCTCCCCCACCCACACACCCACCTCTGTAACTCTGCCACGGAGTTGACAGCTTGGCCCCAACAGCTCGCTAACCACATTACCTGAACTCACCATAGTCATTATCCTGCACTGGACCCACTGGAGCTTGAAAGTCATTCCAACTTCTCTGCTGGTTGAGGTTAATAGGTGTGTGGACGTGAGATTACATCCTAAAGGCTGTGTGGCGTTGAGAAAATCCCAGAGTTAAATTCTTTCCAGGGAATGGCTGAGGAGGACAGATGCCAGAGGGGGTGTTTTTCTCTCTTCCTTTCTTTATAATTCACTTCACACTTCCTGACTTGCATGTCAGAACTGATGATTAGAGACCGCCACGAGTGTTCAGAACCAACAGGGCATGTCCACTACTAGAGGATGCAGTTCTCTTTAACTAACCCTTAAATGGCTTTTAAAAGCCACAACATGTAGTCCAAACAGACTGTAAAACTGACAAATGTTTTATAATCTTAGAACAACTCTAGCCTCAACATGTTCTAATAAAACCACTTTTTTATAAACCGAAGTTCTAGTTATTTGTAGCTCAAACAGCAGCAGTTGTCTCAGTGCAGCCAGATCATTCTTCCTGCAGGAAAATCAAAATATTTCTGGCAAATTAACCTTGTAACGTGAAATAAATCGGGGTGTAAAGGTTTATAAAATAACATAAACTGCTGTGATATATCTTTGAGCTAATAGTATCTACTTTGTGACCTGACTCTAAATCTGTTCAAAATCCAGCAAAGTTTCAGCTTCTTTTTCTATTTATTTACATCTTAGTTCTGCTTCCCTTAGAAACCAGTGGAAATAAAGACGTGAACATTTTTGTTTAGAACACCAGAAAATCTCAGATGTTTTATTGTGTTATTTTAGCAACTCAAATATGCTGCATGCTGCCATTTCTGCAGCGACATTACCCACTTCTGTTAAAAGTCTGAAAGTGTTAACCGGTCTTTTGCCTCAAAAAGCCATTATTTTTTTAAACTAAACCTTTAATTCATTTATTTTTGTGGCCTGGTGTTTCTATTTCATCTGACAGGTTGGCTTAGATCTTACCACAAAGAAAAACCATCAGAGTAAGTCTCTGTTCTCTGAATAAGAAAAAAACGTACTTTTCCCATATTGTGCAGGAAGATTTTTTTTTAACTTGGACTGTTTTTCTGCACTTCCCAACAAAATTACTCTAAACTTCAACAAAAATTAGCTTGAAAGCAGGTTAAGAAATATAGAATGCATTGCCTGCAAAACGTATAAACACATCTGCATCGTGTTCTGAGGTAAAACTCACCAAGGAATGTCACTTCTGGGCAAGATATTCTGTTTTTGTGCTTCAGAAATCTAAGATATTCTATATTTCTGTGTTCTTTAAACATAAGGCTTGATTTGGTTTTATGATACAAAATAATCCAGTATCAGAAACGCTTCTAAAAAAAAAAAAAACCTCAGCTCAATAAACAAAAAAACAGCAATTTAATAATAAGAAACAAATATTCAAAATGTTAATTATCAGATAAACTAGCTTTGTGGCTGCCTTAAATAAAATCTAAACCAATACATTTGTTCTTGACAACATGGAGCTATCATGAAAGACGTGTTCAGGACAAAATGTGCACAGCCAGCTGTTTTCTTACACACACATTACATCAGACAGAAAGGCTGTTGTAAGAATTACAGAGGAAGTGTGGCTCAGACTGACTTCAGACCAGCGTTTCTAACATTTTCATGTTGATCTGAGTCCAATCATGTCCTAAACCTCCCAAACTGACCAATCGTGACTGACGTGAATCAGAAGGTGAATGCGTTTTATTTTACAGGCCCAAAAATTCCGTTTATCTCTTAGGATCCAAACAAACAGCTAGGCGGTCGCGTGCTGTCCGAGGGTGTTTGTGATGACATTCTGCTTTTCAAATGCCAGTCTGTTAATTATGCAAATGGACCCCAGGGACCCTGTGTAAACATACGTCGGCCCCCTTCTTGTTTGCCCTCCCATATATCCTGTGAGTTAATAAAGACAGCCAGCCCTTGTTTCAAATCAATACAAATTGAAATATGAAACGACCCCTTCAGCTGCAGCAGCCCTCACTTTCCTCCCCCTGTCCTATGCTTCTTTTTTTTCCTTTCCTTCCTCTGTGGTGCAGCTCAGTGCACGGCGATGCTATGCGACACTGGCCAGCTGTGGTCAAAGCGAGTCCACGTTGCACTAATTCTGAGCGGAGGAATCCTGTATCAGATGTAATGGGTTTGATTCCGAAGCCCCGGGGCGACAGTCTGACGGGGGTGGGGGACGGCAGAGACTCGCTCTTAATTCTCATGTCTGCTCTCTCATTCATTCATTCATTCATCTCCTTCCTTTATCAAACACTCCACCATGTAGTTACAGATTTAGTACCTCTAAATCGGGGACTTTAAATGAAGCCTAGATGAATATTCTTTTTCTTCCTCTTCAACGGAGGCCAGATTTAGTCAGGTATTCTGGAGTAGAAGGAAAAAGCCGCAAGGTGAGTGTTCCTGTCATGTTTTCTTAGGCATTTTTTTCAGTTTTCATAACCACTGCAGGGCACATTTCCAAGTTTAGATAACAACCCGCTCTAACATGGTCCTCAACATGTAAATCCCTCCTCGAGTCCTTCTGAGAAACCGCTGGCCAGTCAAGAGTCTGGTGATCGGTGAGATGTTTCACTGATGTAAATGTGCAATAAAACAGTGTTAACCTTTGTGGGACTTGTTAAAAGTAGCAGCTGCGTGCTTTATCATGCATTGAACAACTTTAGCCTTCTGTTTTTATTTTAGTAACGGGGCAGGATTGGGATCTCTGGTCATATAAGTAAAGTTTTACGGCTCTACGGTATCCATGAACGTTATTTTACAAGATCTGAAATGAAAGAATAAAACAGCAGCCAAAGCTCAGCTCAGGAAGTTGTGTTGAAAGCAGGTGATGATGTCTGCCAGATAGCTAAAAATGAAGCTAAAGCAGTTCTATTGTTGCATAATACCCCCCCCCAAACAGCTG
>SSNR01000020.1:1441938-1500378 GCA_006937965.1 Callopanchax toddi | reverse complement strand
CACACACACACACACACACACACACACACATTCTTCCAGCATCTGGGGATGATGAGGGACTTCCCCGAGCTCACCGTGAAGACGGGGTAGCTCATGTTAACAGCTCCCTCTGTCTGCCGAGGCTCCCCTTATTATTGTGATGGATTGTGAGGGGAAAAGGCAGAGTGATGGCCCTTGCTTCCTCATCACCTATCCAACAGCAACGAGCAGCTCTACCGACGGAAAGGCAATTACGCCGTCTTTATAACACGCTCTTGTGCACAAGCATACTTATTCTCACACTACATAAACACAGTCCTCTACACACCAGATGGGGTCCCTGATGTCTTCAGCCTGATGGCTGCCTCTCTCCATACATCTCTCCTCTACTATCCTTTCCTCCTCACTTCTGCCTCTTTATACCAGCTGGGGAATTCCAGCCTTCCTTGAAAGCTCAGCAGCTCTGGACCATGAAGTGAGTCTTCATGATGTATGTTTGAGTTTTTAGTGTGAAGCTGAGAAAAAAAGAGTATCTGATTTCAATTTGTATGAACACAACTCCTCTGAGACTGAGAACACTAACTCTGTCCCTTAACAGGGTTTGTTTTACACGCATCATCTTTGATGACGTGACGGATGTCATGTTGTGAGAAGGAAGATCATCTCGTGTGTCCAAAAAAGCACAAATTAAATAGGTTTTTTTAATGTAAATAAATAGATAAATCGTTCACATAGAAACTAGATATTTGAATGCAACTTGGAAGTTGAGTGACCCCTAGTGGCTGGCTCCAGTACAAGTTTAAGTATAGTTTATAGATTTCTCTTACAGGGACAGTGCACATAATAAACACGAGGTAAATGCAAATTTGCAAGAATTAGCCCAAAAAAACCCTACTTTTTAGGCCCTCACACTTCAAATAAGTTGTAAAATTATCCTCATAATAAAAGTAAAAATGTAAAATACGACGCTGAAACAAATAGAAAACCCTTCCATCCATCCATCCATTTTCTGTAGCCGCTTGATCCTCCACGGGGGGTCGCGGGGCAGCTGGTGCCTGTCTCCAGCGGTCGGGGGGCGAGAGGTGGGGGACACCCTGGACAGGTCGCCAGTCCATCGCAGGGCCACACAGAGACGAACGAGACAAACAACCATGCACCCACTCACACCTAAGGACAATTTACCAGCCCAATTAGCCTGACAGTCATGTCTTTGGGCTGTGGGAGGAAACCGGGGTACCCGGAGGAAACCCACGCACGCACGGGGAGAACATGCAAACTCCACGCAGAGAGGCCGCAGAGCCGGGATGCGATCCCACGACCTCCTTGCTGCGAGGCAACAGTGCTAACCAACTGCGCCACCATGCAGCCCCAAATAGAAAACAATCTATTAAAGATTAGAACCAAACAACTTCCACAAACACCAATAAAATCTGAGTGGAGCAGCAGCGTCTCCTCTCTAGATCTCTGACATCCAGCTGTTTCTACACTAATAAACTGTTTGTTTTCATTTAGCACTTGTTTATTTTAGCTTTTTTTTTTTTGCAGTTATGTATCAAAATCAGCAATATTTGGAGATGCTAGTCTTTAAAAACATACATTTATTTGTCAAGATGTTAATTTAAGCTCTGATTTTGTGACAAGACACACCACCTTTCAGACAGATCTGTGCTCCAGACTTCCTCTCCTTCCCACCATTCACACACAGGTTGTATATAAAGTATTTTAAGCTGCACACCTGCCAGTGCATGAACTTAGAGAACGGCTGCAACAAAAAAACTTTAAAAGTCCAGCAACAGCAAGCCGTAGTCTCCTCGCCTTTAACGGGGCTACATGTTAATTTGGGGCCAAACGCTCTCACATTTTCTTTCCAGGCTTAAAGGTTTCATCCAAAAGCAGCACTGATATGTTGGTTTAAAGCCAGTAAAAGTTAGAAATCCAACATCAAGAGATAAACAAAATACATTCAACAATAATAACTGAGATCTCTGAAGATAAAGGTTAAACAGGAAGTGAAACATGATTTTTAATCTAGAAAAAACTGTGTTCTTTGTGGTTATAAGCCAGAATAATGGAAAGAATAAGGTGGGATATTTTCCTTGAGTCTTTATCCAATGAAATAATGTTCTTATAAGTTCTTGATGGAATATTGGGCCTTACAATTTAAATGTCTTTGAGTTTAAAATAAGTTCATCTTTTTGTTGAGAAAATGAAGTTTTTAGTCAAACCATAAAAATTAAATTATGCACAATCGTGTGCAATGTTGCAAGAGCTGTTAGCACTATGTTGTGAATGAGTCAAATGTGACCACAATGTCTGTAAAACTGACAGAATTAGTCATTTTTATGTCTACTGGTGTATCCATGATTTATTCTAGACTTATTATTAAACAAATATCCCACACTCAAGTAACATTGAGACATTGAGATGCTGCATTTTAGAAACAAATGACAACACTTTTGTGAGAATTCAATAAATTCTGGATCAAAATTAACTTTTAAATAAGAATCTGCAAATGTGAAAATGTGTCGAGGCATGAAAGTAAAGTTTTATTAGAGGAACAACAGAGGAAAAAAAGAGAGATCCCAAGTTAAGACATCAGCTGAGCCCTGGGTGTCTCCTTCGTGTCCTTGGTGAGCACATTTTGGTGAAAAATGTAACACAAGATAAAGAAACAGGTTCATTTCTCCTGCTGGTCACTGCTGAAATTAACAAGTCATGGTGGAGGATCTGCCCCCCTTTCATGCTGTTCTTATGTTCAGGCCTGTGTGCTAATGAATTATGTATATTGATTGATTCCCAGCAGATGCTGGAGGATGGGCCTTTTTTTTCCAAGAGAATAAACAAGAGAAATTATCCACCATGGAAGCAGCTATAAATAGCATCTCCATGTCTGTTTAGCCCGGGGTTGGAGAGTCTCGTTTTTACAGGTCATACTGTGATCTGAGAACACTGGTGGTGCACTTCTGATGAGGGGGAGGAGGGGGGGGAGACTAGAGGAGGGGGGGTTATGTCCAGGTTATAGGGAGGGATGTAAGATTTTATCTCTAAAAATGGCAACAGATGCGTGACATAAAAAGCGAGAGGCGCATGCGTGCGCGCTGTCAGTGCGCTGTAAAAGCCCTCTGATAAATAACGGTCTCCATGAGAATTAATCAAAGATCCACGCTACTACCGTGGCAGGCGGCCAGCGGAGTGATGCGCGGTTTAAACGGCCCCCGCATCCTGCCCGCTCATCTGTAGGAGTCGGATGATCGCTCGGCTCTCCACTCATCTCGTCTGGCTGATTCTCGCTGTATCCCAGCCACCCTCCTCCTCCTCATCATCATCATCATCTTCCTCATCCTCCCCTCCCTCTCCCCTGTAAGTTCGATGAGATCGGCTCTGGGCCCTGCCGTGAGTTCTCGGTGCGGGCGACAGCGCTGCTGAACATGGCGTCAGACGGGATGATTTTAACGAACCACGACCACCAAATCCGGGTCGGAGTCCTGACGGGTAAGCGCGCCACTGTCCGTGGGTTTTCTGTCACGTTTCGCTCATCTTTCCGTGGATTCATTTCACAGCCGGCTGTGCGTCTGGATCACCGTACATGTCTGCTGGATTTTTTTTTTTCCTTTGCGTGTCGGCGTCGGTCTCTGTGGGGTTTTAATTTGTCTTTTCTTTTTTTTTTTTTTTTTTGCTGCCTCTTGGAGACAGACTCAGATCCTGGACTGCTGTCTTTCATACCGTTCTGGGATCAGTGTTAACATGTTTCTGCATGGGTTTGTGTCAGCTGCTGTAAATTTCTCCTCGAGCCCCCCCTCCCCTCCTCCTCCTCTCCCTCTTCCTCCTCCTCCTCCTCCTGCTGAAGAAGAAGCGCTCAGTTTATGTGTGTTGAATAATTCATGTCCCTATCTGCTTGTCAGAGCTGAAAATTACAGCTGACCGTGTTGTGTCGCTGCTAAAGATGCTCGGGCTGTAAATTGCATCATTGACACTCAGCTGACCGCAGCGGTTTTTGAAGTGTTGCTCGCGACAGTTGCTAAAGGTGGATGATGAGCGCATCCTTGGCCTTTTTTTTAAAGAGCGTGGAGGATGTGTGCGCGTGTCTGTGTGTGTGCGTGAAGTTGACTTGGCAAATGCTAACCTCTGTGGATCGCTGGTAAACCATCCGGACTTCCCAGCGCGCGATGACGGCGCGTCTCGCGCTTACTGGAGACGATATGCGTTTGAATGTGCGGCAAAACGAGGCGACGGATGCGTTCTGGAGCCTGTTCTGAGCTCTGATCGTGTGTGCGCGCGCCTGTGTGTGTGTGTGTGTGTGTGTGGAGCCTATTGCTTTGTCATGGTTTGTGAGCGTCAATCGGGCGAATCCAGCGGCTGCGGTCATGATCGGCGAGCAAATCAAACATATTTTCGGGGTGGGGGGGGGGGGTGGGGGGGGGGGGGGGGGGGGGGGGGGGGGGGGGTGTTACTATTCAGCAAAATTACCCTGAGCTTGAGAAATGTTCACATTAAGACTCACAATAAGGGTGTTTTTAACAATAAATACACTAATGTTACAAACAGCTGCTGCTTTAACAGAAAAAAGTCATATGTGTTATTATTTTTGTTTACTTTGAAGCTACAGCTTTGTCAGCCTTTTCTCTCTGCAAAACTACCAGAACTTGGATATTATTGCAGTAATGAGTGTTGCACGTCACTGTGGAGGAATTTCGTCCAACTCTTCTTTACAGTATTGTTTAAATTCAGCCACATTGAAGAGTTTTCCAACAAGAACGACCTGTTTAGGGTCACAGGTTGAAAATTCTCCTGCAGGATTTTCTGGTAGACAGCAGAATGAATTCATGCTGTCCAGGTCCTGAAGCAGCAAAGCAGCCCCAGACCATCACACCACCACCACCATGTCTGATGTTGCTCCTCAACGACGACACAACCCCAGTTTTCCATGCCTGTGTTTGTGTTGTTTGTCTCTTCTTAACCATGTGGAGTTCAGAGTGTAACCACGCCATCTTTAACCCAGACATTAACATCCACACCACATCAGTGGGGGTTAATTTCTCCATGTGTCATCAGTCACTTGAATCCTCGACTGTATCCCTAGCGTTGTGACAGGCTGTCAGTTTGATCTGGCTGTGCGGTGTTGACAATTCCTGCGTATGTATGCCGATGTTGAGGCGAGCACAGACACAACTGACAGCCTTATTTGTCTTTTTGATATATTTGTGTGTCTGTGTATATCGAGTAGGAGGAGCGTCTGGGAAACGTAGCTTTGAAAGAAGTGAGGGATGAACCGAGAAGAAGCGGATGGCGTTGAGTTTTTATGTTTAATCTGGCCTTTAGCCCAATGGGATTATGGTCGGATTACTTCTGGATGTGAGAAATATTTTAGATCATTTCTTGAAACGTTCATGTCGACTGAATCAGCACCTTGTTGCCACGCCTTCTACATCCTGTTAGTCTGCTGAGCTATGAGGTCTGTGTGAGCAGAATGCTAATACAGCCTTTAGCAGGACTCAGTCTTCTTTTCTGTTTGGGTCAAAGGTCACCCATCCACTATTGAATTCAGTCTCCAAGACAAAGTTTAGGCCTTGGCTCACCCTCTTCTATCACTTAGCCCCACATCTATAAAGACAGGTGACAGAACACAAGGGACGTCTTAGCTCAGACCCTGGACATGGTGCAGGACAGGCGGTTTGTGCAAACCTTTAGTTATGTGTGTATTCTGTAGAACGGTTGGAAGAGGATCTGGGGTTTACCCATCAGGAGGAGGGAAACGTGAAACAGGATAATTAGGGTTGAACCTGCTGTCACTTGTCAGAGATGTCATAATAACAATGAGAGCTTTGTTAGGACTAGATGGGACCTCACGCTGTGCCCAACCTGTTGTGAAGTGTTTCTGTTCCCTCTACCTGTGTGTAAACACTCGTGTGTTTGTGTATTTTTGACATACAAGTGCTCAGTGGCCTCCTTCCACTTCAAGCTGTCTTTGTTTATTCCAGATCAGCTTTAATTGTCCCAAAACTATTTCCTTTGAAATGTGCTGCATGTGCATATTTCTGTAAACATGCAAATTGAGGGAAGTCCTGGCTTTTTTTGTTTATTTATTTATTTTATTTTATTTTTTTATACTGATCTGTAGAAATCTCTGTAGCTGGTGACAAGTTCTTGTGCAAAAGTCCAGGATGAGCCCCCATGACATAAAGTACACTGAATGTGTTACTAGTACTTTTTAGAGATATAGTATGAAAAACAGCTTTGTTAAAAACCTGAACAGCCCCGATGGTGATCTCCCTCAAGTCTCACCAGGCAGGCTTTTCTTCTGGAGCATAAATACAGCTTTGAAAATCTGTGTAGACGTAAAAATCACTGAATGTGCAAAATGCACTCCAGATGAAGGTTTTTACGTATTATCTTCTGCGCCTTCAGCATGTGTGTTCCGTATCTGCACACAGATCTGATTTCCTTTTTGTCTCTGTGCACTTATTCTCGGCTCTGGCTGTAAAAACGCAGCTTATCGAATCCCCCTGACCCCAAACACAGATACAGCATGCAGACCACCCATGATCACACTCTGAGGGAGACAGAAAGAGGCCCGCAAAAAGGCATTCAGCAGCTTTTAATCAGTATAAAGCCAGTGTGTGTGTGTGTGGGACCATCCTGCTTTTTTTAAACACAGCAGCACACTGTGCATACGCCATGGATGCTCTTGAATTTGTGGCTTGATTTGCTGCCCATAAAAAGCTCCATTGACGCTGGCTGCTGAGATTGTGTAGGTTCACTCTCGCCTTTCCTCAAAGAGACTTGGATATACACTCAAGGAAATCTCCATATTCTGCGACAGACAGCGCACATCTTTCCCTGCATTTATCCCTTCGTATCCCTCTCTCTTTTTCTCACTTCCATATTTTTGTGGGGGTTTTTTGCAACGTCTCCCCTGGTTGTAACAGCTGAGAGAGACCCTGAGAAGCGTGGGTGGCTTTACAATCTTACATATATCACAGAGATGTGAACTGATGGCAGACGTCAACCAAAACAACCACATTTAGCTCAGTCCTTCTAATAAGTCATATGTTAATAATATGTTATCTTAAAGAGATCCTGGGCTTTATTATAAGGAGCTAACAGGAACATGGATAATGGATCCCAGTGGCTCAGAAAGGGCAGACGCATGCAAAATAAGTGTGGATTAAGGGCTCCTTCAATGGGAATTTCTTGTTTGTGTGCTTTATTCATAAGTCTGAAACCATCTGCTGTGCTGTGAAAAGGTTTTAAACATTTTAAATGTTGGTCCTGAGTAGCCAGATGTTTTAAAAATATCTTTCTTTTAATATTCCTCACTTTGATCGTCCGTCCAATTCATGTATCTGATTGTGACAGTTTGTGTTTAAAAAGGAGAAAAGTGAATACGTTTTTACAGCTAATGTTCTGTATTTGAAAGCCATGTGTTGGATAAAGAAAGGAGCTGATGAAGAAAACCTATAAACCTCTTTTCGTATCAAGGTTGTAATTTAACAACACATCCCTTGAATTAGGAGCTTAGGAGATTCATAGGTTGGATTAGAAGATTAAGGGGAAAAAAGTAAAACATTAATTCCTCTAAAAATCTGAAAATGAGTCTAAAAAGAAACTAAAGTCTAAAGGACGACTTTGTAAGAATTTCAAAAACCCTGTAAAACCATAAACTGCCAAAATTGCAATTAAATCTTGCTGCTTGGAAGAAAAATATTTTAAAACTTTGATATATTTCAATATTTGTGCAGTGTTCTGCTTGTGTGTTTGCCTGGCTTCATTATAAATTATGACAATTTAATCCACTTTTCCACAGAATTTAAAATCTAATGCTCACCTGAACAGTTCAGGCACCAAACAGGAGAAACAAGAAAACCCAAACTAAAAGTCATCTGTCTCCAAACTGGTGTGAGCTGCTGACAGGTTATGGTCTTCTAAATCACTCAGATTATTGTCTTGTCTACAAAGCAAAGTAAGCATTTTATTATTACTGTACTTGATGTTTTTATGGCAGGCGTCAGTATTCTGCAGGGCTTTGGAAACAGACAAAACTTAACAAGGTGCTTTTAGCTGACTGCATTTCTTTCAACTTTTCCACATCATCATCGCAAAAGCATGAGAAGAGTGAAACGTATCGACTTCAACCAGTAAAATTAGTGAGAATTCTGCAGATGCAAAACTTTATAAGTCTATGTTGAATTCCTAAATTGTATAATTTCTGTCTTTTTGCGTTTAAATCCCATCATTATTATGTTTCAGGTGCACAGAGATTATTTTAAATTGTAGAATTGAGTGTCATGTTTTTGCTGTTAAACTGGAAACCTGTCTGGGATTGACCCCGCCTCCTCATCATCATTAACACCTGTAGGTTTCTGCTACTATGATTATAAATTCTTGCAAAAATGTGCCAATCTTTTAGCACATTTACATAAAACTTTGGTTTGTATCAAAACTACAGAAAGATAATAAACTTAATTGGGAATTAATAGCAAGAAAATGTTCTTCTCTGTGTCCTTTTTTTTATCTTATCGCACCTTTTGCTTCTGGTATAAACCTAAATATTCCAATAGCAGTGAAGTGATTTAAAACTAGATTTGTTATTTTAAAATTGGAAAACATTTTTAATTTAAATTTATTGTTGCCCTCAATTTTAACAGGTAAAAGTACAACAACCCAAAAAGTATTGCTGATGTGTCGTTACTGACCAGTTTCTGCTGTAATTTTCTTAACAAAGTATCTATGAAACACTACAAACTTTAATATCTAACTCTTTTTTATTGTTTTCTGTTATTTTGGGGCTCTCAAGAAAAAAACAGCTTTTTTATAGCATGTTCCTTCTGTACATGTGTTTCCTCCTGCAGTCTAAGGATGTGCACATTCACAGTCCTTTGATTGACTGATGACATCACCCAGTCAGACCTCTGGTTGAGATGATTTATTATTTATCTTCTGGAACAAATATTAGGATCTACATTTGGCTAATGCATGGATGAATGATATATGCAGTAATATAATAATAAAAAGAAAACTTTTATTAATGCTGTTTTATTATGATATATATTTCCTAGTGGGAAATATGTGTTTTTAATCTCTTGGTCTGGAGAAAAGAAGCGACCGCTTTATATTTACAGGAGAAATTAAGTAACTGTCTCCACTCACCTCAGGTTTTAGCTTTGATGAGCAGCTTGGCAGAGCAAATGTTTTCATTATAAAGTCATAAAGAAGAAGAAAGCAATGGAAAATGTTCCGCGTTAGCCTTTGTATAGTCAGATTGTCTATAGTCTCTAGTTATCCACAGGAAATGACAAAAAGCACCTAAACTAGAGAGCAGACTTTAAAGCCACTGCTAGTCCATCATGACTGAATTAAAAAATAAAAAACGTAAATGTTCTTTTCCGGTTCACTGGTGATATAAAGATATGCGGATGCTGGATGGGAGTCAGTGAGCCCAGGGCGTGTGACTACCCACTAGCTGGATTCTAGTCTTCATTTTCCTGCTTTGACCCAACTGTCTGTGTCTGTGTGGTTGAATCATCTCTGAGCTGCCGCCGGGGTGAAGCCTTGTGATGATATGTGGGCATCTGTTCAACAGTATGCTAGTCTGAGAGGGATATGTTTGCAACAGAGGCACTAAATCTGAAGGAGACACCTGGGCATGCACTTCCTGCTTCTCTTTCTGTTCACATTTAGTTACTTTCTGCATCATTTTCCATCAACTTTGATGCATTTTGTGCACATTTATGTCAAAGTGTTTGCTTTCAGGAGTCTGTAAAGCTGGAACTGGCATTAATATTGTAATCCTGAGAGAAAGTAAGCACATGGAGGGTTAGTGAACTGTAATTTAGCCTTTTATAAAGACGAACTTCTTATTTGCATGTGGTCAGAGAAGGATTTAGCTTTCATCTGGGTGGGGCTCATGCTGTAGTGGAAACGCAGACACTTCTAGGTTTATTCTGTCTTCCTCTCTGCATTAAACACACACACACACAGCTGTCACAGTGGACAGCAGTAAGGCATGCAAACAGCATGACCAGAATAGACAATATGGGATCAGGGACACGGACACAGAATGTGAATTAAGCCTCGACTGCAAGGGAATTATTTTCGGTGTTTAGTTGGGAAGTGGAGTGTGTGTGTGTGTGTGTGTGTGTGTGTGTGTGTGTGTGTGTGTGTGTGTGTGTGTGTGTGTTTGGGCTAAAGGAGTGACTCTCCTCCTCCTCTGCCTTCCTCCTTCTGTTTCTGCTTTAATAGAAATGATTCTTTTCTTACTCCAAATGGACTTTGATTGTAGTTTCGAGATTGAACACGAGGCGCGTAGCAGGCGAGACAGATGTACTTGTGAAGGCCTCTCCAGAGAAGAGCTCCATCATGGCTGGCGGGAAAGCCATTCCCAGACTGGATGACTTGGTGTGAGAGTTTGGTTGGTTCCATTTTCCTCTTGCGCTGATGCACAGTTACAATCTGTCTTTTATTTGAGCTAATAATAAGGTTAGCATAGCCAAAAAACAGGACAACTGTCAAGCCAGTAACAACCTCAACGTGGAAGTTCTCAGACACTCCCCAACTAATTTAGATGGTAGAAGATCTGCAAGAAAGGACAACTCAAATCCAGGTCTTCAAACTTACAAGAGTTTTCTACTTGCTATGAGGAGACGGGGATGGCGTCGTCCCTCCCTCGCCCAGGTCCGTCCCTAGCGATAACCCTCATGAAGCTGCAAAGTGATGGAGATTGAGATAAAGATACAGTGGAGGTTTTAACTGATGAGTCACTCTCAGGGTCTGCTGGATCCAAAGTCCTGGCTTGAGGTGTTAATTAGAGTGGAGTGACACAGGGAGGAGAAGGACCATGAGAACTGAGAGGAAACCGGGACAAAGAGAAACTCACCATTGATTCATCAGTGTGCTGCCATCCCTGCTTGCTTCTTTATCAGTCTTCATCTAATATGTGTCTGACCGTTCTCGTGTTTCACGCTGGGTTTTAGGTCATCTCGCTCGTTTCTAGCCTCCATCACAGCTGAATAGGTGTTGACGTCCCACAGAGATATTTATAGAGTTCAACCAGTCTCATCAGCTATGATGTCATTTTAAGATTTCACCACAAGGTTCAATCAAATGATTTATTTTGATCATTTTTAACACTGATTTGGGTTGGGTCATTTATATTTTGTTAAAGCCAGAAGAACATCGTGATACACAGTACTATCATCTGCATAGAAAGACATGTGATGTTTCAGACTGCAAGTAATTCAGGGCATTTTAAGAGCTTTTGATATGTTTTTACTTATTTTGTAGACCAAAGATGCAACTGAAGTATTATTCTGTGATTGTTATACATCATGGATGAATCAGCATTAGAGAATCCATTTAACCTAACGGTTATTTTCTAAAGTTTCTGGACAGTACAGTAAAGTTTTTCTCCCTGCCTACCAGTATTTTGTCCTGTTTAGGTCTGTGCTTGTTTTTGTGGATCACAACTCTTCAGTGTCCAGTCAGCTGTGGCTCTGCTCCTTCCTTCGTCATTGTGCGTCCCGTCATCCTCATCACAACTGTAACAAACTTCACAAATCACTCCTTTTGGTTCCGATTCCGGTTCTGACAGCCGGTGTCTTGTGGATTCTGGCGAGCTTTAGGAATTTGGGTCCAATAAATTGTGAGATGGAGCCGTCAGACATTTGTTGTCTTCTGGCTTATTCTGCAAAAGCTCAAATGAATTACAATCTGCAGAATTCCCTTTGCTTCTTGGGGATTTTTAGCTTTTTGTGGTGGCGAATCATCTCACTGGAGGAAGATGAAATTTGTTGACTTTAGAGGCTTAAAAGGATGATTATTATCAATAGTCTTCATTATCAATGCCTTAATTTACTATTACTTTAAATAAATGTAGCTGTTAAATGTCTTTCTCCAAATATGGATGAGCTTTGTCAACTTGTATAAATATACTCTGATATTTCACCCAGGTGATCTAGATTTTAGCCTAGAGACTTGGATCATTGCTTTAATATACAAAACATTGTGAAAGAAATTGGGGCCACGGGACCTGAGAGATATTAGGCCTTAGCAGGCAGAATTAGTGTAATGAAAGCTGCTACTGAGTTGGATTATGGGAACAGGGTTTACTTATTGATTTATTTAACCACACTAACACACAAGACCTGAAATATGGGCATCCTCTCCTCACTTTCCTTTAAATCTGCCTCAGATGGCCAAAAATACTGAAGTAGAAGTTTGTGGATTTGGCAGTTTGTTGCAAACGAAACAAAATCTCTGTCTTTTGATTCACATTAAGAGACGACAGAGGGACTGGGAGAAGAAAGCAACTTCTCAGAAGCTGAGTGGAGTTCAGCAGTTATTACCCTGCTACGTTAAACAGGGAACTTCCATTCGCCAGCATCACTCAGGGTTTCTGTAGATCGACGTTTGAGAATGGAACAAACGAAGGTGCTGCACAATGGGGGGAATAAACTGTAGAGGCTTTAATGTTCATTCATGGCACTCCACAGAAGCAGAAGCATAAAGAAGCTGGTGAAGGAGCAGAACTGGGAAGCAGCACTGTGTGACTTCTGGCTGTCACCCTTGGCAACGGCCCCTCCCAGGGCCGGCTCTACCCAACTTGGCGCCCTAGGCGAGATTACTCCCTGGCGCCCCCTCACCCCTACTCCACGGGCACACACACACACACATATTTTTCTCTGTGTCCCTTACATAAATACACAATTTAATGACAGCAGCCGTCTAAATTATCACAAGAGTTCAACTTTAATATTTGAACAGCATCAACAAGAACAACCTTTCAATCAGCTAAAATGGGTCATGGTTCCTTGCAGTATAGTGCTGTCTCACCTTGGGGTTGCTGTTTATAAGAACAAGTCCATTTAGCATTGAGACAACCTGGATCTCAGGTGGTTTTAATCAGCTTCCATCAGGAGAGGCTCCTCTCTGCAGCAGCAACTGTCACTGGTATTGTGGCAGCAATGCTCAGGGCCATCCACATATTAGGGTAAACTCCTTCAGATCCTCTCCTCTTCATCTTTTTTTGTGGAAATTCAAAGTCTGATGTTATCTGATAGGGCCCTCTGTAGACTAACTCCACCTCCATCCTACCAGACAGGGATGTCAGTCAGCAGGTCTAAAGGTGCCTTGAGAGACTCGTCATGAACTTCAGGATGTGTTGACAGGGTGTCGGGGTCCTCAGGCTGATGGACAGCACGCTGTGCTCGTCCCTTCACCTGCAAGCAAATCAAACACATGACAAATATAGATATTAATTCTTCAGTAAGGTCACACAGTGACTTACAAATGACATCAGGTAATAAACACTGGATAACAGTAGTATTGTTCAGTAATATGACTTCAGCTGTAAAAACTCAGCTGCTTCAGGCTGACTTTCAGAGGTGGGGGTGTGGTCATGTGCTGCTGCTGCTACTACTACAAGCATAAAGTTCATCCAAACTGTCAGACCTCTGCATTTGGCTGGTTGTGTCATTCTACTTCATTTTGTCAAGTTCATAAAGTTGCACTGTTCAAATAAACATTTTATTTGAGTATAAATAGATCATTTTCCATGTAAGTAAGTATTTCTATAAAAAATCATTTTAAACTATAACAGCTTCAATGATTTGATGAAACTGGAATAAAATAATCTCATATAGGATATGCTGTACTAATGTTTACATTCTTAGAAGATGATAATCATATAAACAGCACCAATGCAGTGCATTACACATTAAACAGTACAGTAGTATCATGTTGTTACTGCTGTATTACTGCTGTAATGTTGTTATTCCTATAAATCCTGTATTCAAAACAAAAGCTCAATACACCAGATTATTTTTTGGGCCAAATTAACGAAACAAATACGGACGATTTAAGCTCTAATTTGATTCTTTTCATGATTTATTTATTTACCCTCAGTAGCTATCATCATGTTAGCATTATTTAGCATGTAAAGTCACCGTTACCTTACGTGAACCATAGCAGCTGGCTAGCATAGCTACTGAGCTAAATGAAGCATCTACACACAAAACGTCATTAAAAAAAGACAACATAAAGTTACTCACCTTAGTACCTCCTCTTGTCCTCTCCTTAAACTCTGCACACCCGACAGTTTTGATGGTCTTTTCACTTCAAACGTAAAACAGAATGTTGTTCCACCGTTTGTGGCGCCCCCTGATGGATGGCGCCCTTAGCATTCGCCTATACTGCCTATGCCTCGGGCCGGCCCTGCCTCCTCCACTCCCTCTTGACACACCGCCAAGATGTCCGTTGACTTGTCACTCCTGCAGACCCCCCCTTCCCCCCTCCATGCTCTGTCCCCCCTGAGGCCACATGACCAGCCATGTTGAGGCGCCACACTCTGATTGATGTGTGTGACACACGCTTCCGGGAGCCTCTGTTTTTGATGCTACACGGCACACTGGCGTGGGAGGGATTTTTTTCTTATTTTTTAGATATTTTCAACATTCTCAATTACTAAAATATATTTTGTGCTTGGAGTTTGTGTGCGATGATGATTGGCAGTAATTATATCAGTCATTGTCTTGCATGTGTATTTACACTAATTAGTAGCATGTCAGCGATACCTGAAATTGAGTTTGACAAGCATTATCAAACTTAAGAAATCAACACGCCTTACTTCTCCTCTCAGACTACATTCCTTCTTCTCGTTGCTATTTTTGTTCAGGTCTCTTCACCTCTTGCTACTTGTTTTTTTTCTTTTACCTTCGCTGTCTGTCTTTGTTCAGCTCACTCCATCTCACAGGCCAAAAGAAGCAGCGAGCTGTATTAAGGGAGCATGTGAATAATAGAAGAGGCCAGCTTTTCCCTAACAAGGTGTTCTTGATGGCCAAACCTAGTAGAGTGTGTGTTTGCGTGCATCTGTTTGGTCAGTGTGTTCTCCCTTTCCTCTCCTCTATTATTCAGCGTCTCACCTTTTCTGGTTTTACTACAAAACCCTCTCAGATTATAGTACCTGGGAATCAAATGTTAATAGACACACTCACACACACGCCATGGCCCTAAATGCACAACACACTCACAGGAGACCCATTCTGACAGACAGGGTTTGGTGGATTTTATTTATTTATCGATCATTTAAACCAAATAGTTCCTTAAATATTTAAAATATGTTAATTTTGTGAGATTTTAATGTTTTAATTTATTGTTTTTAATAAACATTTAAGCTGCTGTTTGATCTAAAGACGTTTTTTAAATCAAAACTTCAATACGTCTGTTTCACTGCATATATTTTGACGTGAAGGAGTAGGTGTATTACCAAGGGCTGCATTCCACTTTTGCAGTTAAGCATGCTGGTTGTTTTGTTAAAAAAAATGCTTACAAGCATACCTTCCTCTAAATGGAATGCAGCCCTTGTTAATTCCATGCCACATAGATATAGGAAATGATTTAGTGAATTTTTATTTATGCAAAAAGTTTCTTATTCGCTGTTTAAACATGTTGTAAAAAGATGGTGATCTGATGATTCTCATAACTTCTAATAAGTCTTCTCTTCTTTGAAGTTTTGAGGCTGAATGGCGCTTTGGTTTTTAACTTTTTTCACTGATTCTGGATGAATTCAGACGTGAAAGTCAGGCTGCAGCTTCTTTATTTTATTGTTTCTGTAATTTCTTTAACCACCTGACTCTAAGCTTCAAATCTTCTCTTGCTACAGTTCTGAGGCAGACTTCATTTAGAGTTTAATTTGAGTCCTCCCTTTATAGGTTGCATTTAGTTTTGACCAGGTTGCCAAGTCTTTAGGATCCCAAAGCTCCTAACATTATTTGAGACTGGATTTCTGTGTTTTTGATGTTTTGATTTAATGTATTTTATTTCAGTTATTATCAACATAATCAAACACTTGATTCCTACACATTCATACTCCCTACCCCTCATGCACAAATGAAAGAAAAATGCAACAATTTGGTGTTAAGCACGAGTCTTAAATGACTGAAAAGATATTCATAGAATCCATGTTCATTTCACTTCATTACTTTTTCTGCATGGATCCTTAAAAATGAGAGAACAGGGGAAAAAAAGCTAAATTTAATAAAAACATTTACATTTCACAATCCATCTGTCAAAGATGTGCAACTAAAGCAAAAACAAGCAAACTAACGTATTTTTACCTCACCTTTATACAAATTAAAAAAGATTTTCTTAATAATACTTTGCATATAAATAGAGATTTACATTTAACTCATTTCTCATGACTTTCAGGAGAGAAGATTTGCACATTTTGTTTTTGTTGTTATTTTATAAAGTTTTGTCAGTTTTACAGACAAAAAGACATATCACCTTGATCTAGGGGACCATAATGTGCATTTTGATTCAAATGTCTGTTATTTCACCAGAAATCAGGCAAAATAACTGAAAAGAGACATAAAACAATGGTCACCCTGTTTGATCTCGCACTGGATTCTTTGAAAGATTAGTAATAACTAAAATTATCATCTTCAGATTAACAGTCAGCTGCAGATTTGGTTAAACTAACCCATGTTGAAATGTCCATGCATGAGTGTCTCAATGGAATGAGTGACACACACACACACACCATGCCTGCAACATACAGAGACACACGTCAGGGAGATTCAGAGATGACAGAGGGTGTCAGTTTGGTGTTTGAGGTTTTTTAAATTATAATTATATTACAATCAAGTCTGAGCCAAACTCCCACCACTATAAACGAGGAGGAGCAGGAACTCCTCCTTCCATCAACATTGCTTGGCATCAGAATAAATGTGTGTGTGTGTGTGTGTGTGTGTGTGTGTGTGTGTGTGTGTGTGTGTGTGTGTGTGTGTGTGTGTGTGTGTGTGTGTGTGTGTGTGTGTGTGTGTGTGTGTGTGTGTGTGTGTGTGTGTGTGTGTGTGTGTGAGCTCTGACAGTGGGAAGCTGTAATGTAATTGCTGACACTGTCCAGAGGATTGAATGTAATGAAGGTAGCTGCTTACAGGCTTCTTCATTAGAACAGCCAGGCCTGGGGCACTTTTGCGTGTGTGTGTGTGTGCGTGCATGTGTGTGCGTGTATGTGTGTACAGGCATGTCATGGGGACAGGACGTATTTATCTGAACATAATACTAGTTCCCTAAATTTAATTTTAGTTTCAGGACAAAGATCATGGTTACAGGTTAGATTGGTTTCTAGGAAATGACTGAAAGTTAATGTCCTCTGAAGTCAGGAAAACACAGATGCATGATGTGTGTGTGTGGGCATGTAAAACTCAATGGGAAATAAGAAGAGTTTAATGTTTTGTACACATGCTTGCATGTATTAGTAAGTACGTAGTAAGTAAAGTTTATTTATATAGCACCTTTTACAGAAATAAAAGACTATTAAAACAAATAAAAAATAATAAAACAAATTTAAAATATCATTATGGTTAAACACCAATGAAAGAAAATAAAACATTAAATAATTGGGTCTTCAGCTGCTTTTTAAAGGAGTCCAGACTGTCTATACAGTGTAAAACTAAAGGAAGTTAATTCCAAAGTCGCGGTGCCACAGACTGGAAGGAGCGATCACCTCGACTTTTAAATCTGGTCCTTGGAACTGTTAGGAGATTCTGGTCTGTGGACCTGAGAGCTCGGGTTGGAGCGTACGGCTTTATCAGTTCAGTAACATAAAGAGGAGCTTGACCATGTAGGGCCCTGAAAGTTAGAGTCAGGATTTTAAAATGAACTCTACATTTAACAGGTAACCAGTGCAGAGACCTCAGAATAGGAGTGATGTCATCTTTTCTGTTTGCTCCAGTGAGGAGCCTCGCTGCAGAGTTCTGGACCAGCTGAAGGCCATAAAGGGCTTTTTGGTTCAAACATGTGAAAAGTGTGTTACAGTCATTTAGACGGGAGGAGATAAAAGCATGAAGAACCATTTCCAGTTCAGGTTTTGACACCAACTTTCTCAGTTTGGAAATATTTCTCAGATGATAAAAACAGTTTCTGACCAGCTGTTTTGAGTGACCTTCAAGAGACATTGATTGGTCGAAAATAACACCCAGATTCCTCAGGTTTGACTTTACAGCAGAACTTAAATGTCCAATCTGTTGACTGATCAGAGGGACCATCCTATCAGGGGCAACGGAGCCGGTTTGGAGGGATAGATTAATGAAATCAACAATGCATGGGCAAACTAGGTCAAAAGCTTTAAGAAGCAAAGAGGTTGGGAGAATATCAACTGGGCTTGAAGTTTGTTTCATGTTTTTCAAAATGAGACAGATGTCCTGAAAATGAACAGGTGTAAAGAAGGACCAGGTATGGAAAGGAGGAGGGTGGATGGGAGAACAGGGAGCAGATGGGGGTGAAAAACTTGACCTGAAGTTTTAAATTTGTTTTTAAAGAATGAAAGGAAGTTGTTACAATCAGACCTCGAGAACACAGGGATTTGGGGCGTACTGGGTGAAACTATCTGATTGATCGTGTCAAATAAAACTTTGGAGTTGTTTTTATTTGAGTTGAGAAAAGTAAGCATCCCTGGAGTTTTTCACCATTTCATGTACAGATGTTATCAATTCCTTAAAGTGCAGCCTGTGAACTTCCATCTTTGTTGATTTCCAAAGCTCTCAGCTTTACGGCATGTCCTTCTGAGACTGTAAATATTTTCATCCATCCAGGGACTGTTCCTTCTATGAAATAATATTTAAAGCTTAATTTTGTATCTTTATAACTAAAAATAGTTTACTTTGTTATTTTCCCAGTTTGTGTTGCTGTGCTACATGTGTGCATGATGGATGCTGAGCTGATCTGTTGTTTTAACCAACAGCTTTTATATAATCCTACAAATTTCCTCTCATTGTCACAGAAAAAATGCTTGTTTTTTATTTCGACAATCACATTTCATTATCTGTGGTTGTTTTGGGATTAGACCAGCAGAACTGGAAGTCAGAGGTGATCTGCAGCAGGATATATTAAGCAGCCCCAGTGCACGCCACTATTCATAGCAACACAGATGTTCAGTTGAGAAAACAGTGACTCTAAACAACTACCTCATGCAAAAGTGACAAGGTGCATTATTAGTTTGCATGAACTTCTTGAAAAGTTTTGAGTTTGAGTTGGGTTTTTTTTAGATTTTAGACGGAAATTCACTCTCAATTGGGCCTTGCTCCAAGTAGCTGTTAAAACTGAGAACATTCCAAAGGCCATTTTCTGCAGGTAAGATACTGACTACTACTAAACAGCACTACTTCAAAACAACTAAAGCAAGTATCTCACTACTGTTAGCGACTGGCTAGAGACACATAATTACAAAGAAAATCTAATAAAATCAGTTGAAGTTTTAGTGAAATGGCCTAGTCACGTGAAGCATAGCATTGCTAACAAATTGTAGCTGTTGTGCAAATTTTCTTGTAACAGTTTAGCCCTGATTACCTCTCCAAAATGTGCCCAATATTTCTCACACCTTCAAACTCACTGGAACTATATTTGTGACGACTCTGATATTTTGAAAAGAAATTTAGGACTTTTTTTTTTTTTTTTTTTGCATGTTCAGTTCAAATCTCAGTCAGCGCAACAATGGAGAACTGAGGCTTAGAAAACATTTAGAAAAGTCCCTCATGGATGGATTACAATTTTGTCACATCCAGTGAAACACTGGATCAACTCTTTTGATTCATTTGTCTTATTTTCTTTCATAAAATTATAATTTTTCCTAATTAAATATGACTTTTTAAAAAGACTAATACAGCTGAAGGGCTAGAGACAGGGGAGGACGCATTGCCTTAAATCTTGTCTGTAAAACTGACAGAACTTTACAGAATAACAACAACAAACTCTGGTACCAACATCAGTGATCATGTGACTTCACTATGAGATCATGTGACTTCCTTTTCTTTAGTAGAATGTCAGAGATGCTTTCGGTTTGCATTATTTTATAGTTTTTTAGGAAATTATGGATTTCTTGCTAATGATTCCTTTAATATTTCAGATGTTTATCTCATTGGTGTTTACAGAATGTCGCCACAATTTCCTAAATAAGCTGAAGTTGACTCATGTTGTTTGGGTTTTTTCAGTTAACTGTCCAAAGAAATGTTGCTGACCTTTAAAATGTTGACAGCAACCAGCAGCTGAATTCTACATTTAAAGAGTGACACCAAACAAAGGCTTGGCAAATCAACCTGACAGCGTAGCATCATGGGTTTTCAGCTTTTCTATCCAGTGCTTTTGTTCTCCCTGTATGATGTAGGAAATCTATTTTGTGAATTATTCTGATGAATCAGGCCTAACTTGACGGAGTGTTGAGCTTTCTCATCAGCTGGTTTTTAATCATTATCATGCAGGTATGTCATGCCTGATGGGGATTTTATTTACTTTTAACACAAAGTTTCCTCCCCTAACAGCAGCTGGACCTCAGGCCTGGCGCTGCACAGTCCGGTGCTGCATTCTTTTGGGCTTCACTGTGCCACTGATTTCACGATGATTGTGAGCACAATGTGCCAAAGCCACAGCTGTGCTGATCAGGCTTTCGTGCGCCTTTTGCAGAAGCCTGGTTGGCATTAAAAAGAGATTTGTGGGCAGAGAGTGGAGGCTGGTCATGGGGGGGCAGCCAGTAGGGCAGACGATGATGAGGCTGCCATCTCTGCCACATGGGAACCCTGAGGAGACTCAGTTTAGATTAACTTTCCACTTAGTGAACATTGTGTCACTTACAATATGGTCATGTCTGCTGCTCCAAAAAATCAGCCTGACAGGTGAATCTCTTGAGACGCGTTTGTCTCAATCAGGGTTGGATTGTAAATGTGCATTTGCTCTGCCCATCAAATGATTCCTCCTCTCAGCATAAGCGGGACTCGTTACTTTGATTCTGAACGACCATCTGTCAGCCCGATCTTGACCCGCAACACTGACTGCAGGTGCGCCGTAACCCTGAAAGCCAACAGATAAAGAGCCTTTTTGCTAACGTTAGCCAACAGCTATCCTTTTCTGTGCCCGGCCACTCTGCAGCTTTCCATCTTTATTCATTTTAAGCGAAGCGAAATGAATGAGCTTTGTGTTTTCCATGCAGATTTACCCAGCTTGTCCAACTGGAACCTTTAGTTGGTGCAGCCCTGGGTTTCCCTGCATCAGCAGCTTGGAAGGATGAGGGAGCAGGAGGAGGAGGAGGTTGGAGGAAGAGGCTAGGGATGAAGGGATATGGAGGCAGAAAGGGGGAGAGGAGGGAAGGACGACTCTAAAATGTGCTGCTTTATGGATGCCAGTGTAAGCATTTCTGATGAAATCAATAGAGCTCATTTCATTTGTGCCTCAAATAAGAGAATTGGCTGTTTAATAAAGGGAGTCGACACATGCAGGCAGATTTGAGAAGAAGGGGAGAGAAGAACATGTCAGTTCAGGTGTGAGGGCAACAACTCTGAGGTGGAGACTTATTTATTACAGTTTTCTTTAATAATCTGCATTAAAATGCATAAATTTGACATTTATTTTGTTTAAATGTGCAGATAAACATTTGCCTCAAGGAGCTGCCTTCTACCTGTCTCTACCTCATCGCCCAACGACCACGCTCCTGCCCAAGCTGCATACACACAGGCACACACTCCTGCCCGGCTATATGATAATGCGACGGCGAGCCGCAGACACATTCATCAGACCCGTTGTCATTAGAAACAAGCCTCATTATACTCAGAGCCTGTGATTTATGTTTAATATTCACAGGGGGTGTGGCAGTTCGTCAAGCCCCTCCAATCCATTGATTTCATTGAACAAGAAAAACATAGACGGGATAAAAAAGAGGGAGGCTGCTGAGGTAAAAATACGTGTGTGTGTGTGTGTGTGTGTGTGTGTGTGTGTGTGTGTGTGTGTGTGTGTGTGTGTGTGTGTGTGTGAGGTTTATGTGGTTGCTGCAGGGGTTTTCCTATCATGACAAATGAGATGAAGGACAAAGAGAGTAAAAAGGAGGGCGACACAATCAAGGTCCTCGTGGTTCCTGGTGCTGTAAATTGTTTATGGAACTTTTCAACATGGCTTCATTAGTAAGTGTCTTTTCAATATTTATGGCCACATTAATAAAATATCAGTATGATAGGTCTTTGTGGTCTTTGACTTCCTGCAGTCTCAGGCTGTTCGGGGATATTTGGATTATAAAGGGAAGTCCAGGAGAGTGAATTCTGTGAGAAATGGGGAAGAGTTTGTTCAACATGAGCAATACAGAAAATACACGGCTCAAAAAAGTCAAGGAACACTAACTTCTGGGGTGTTGATCTGGTCAGTTAGCATCAGAGGGGTTTGTTAATCAGCGTCAGCTGTTTTAGCAACAGGTGCAACAAAGAGGCAGCAATGAGTCGATCACAAAAACAGGAATGGTTCTTCAGGTGGAGGTTTGTTCTCCTCGTCTTTTTGATTGCTTTTTGGTAGTTTAGCTTACCAGAAGGTTTGCTCTGTCTCCCAGCACCATCTCAAAAATATGGAGGAGATTCCAGGAGACACTCAGAGGACCTTAACCCATCATCAGGACCGCTATCTGCTCTTTTGTTCAAGGAGGAACAGGATGAGCACCAGAACCCGTACAGGATAAATGATATCACCCAAACAGCCATTAGGTATTAGGATAAAACCTGTAGCCCCATCGTTGGATCCTTCACTGGTGCAGTGGGTCCTGAGTTCCTCCTGGTGCATGATAGCGCCAGACCTCATGTGGCAACAGTATGCCTGAATCCAATAGAATGTCTCTGGGACGACATCTTTAGGTTCATCTGACGCTGCCAGGTTGCTCCTCAGACTGTCCAGGAGCTCAGTGATGCCCAGTAAAACCTCAGGACACCATCCGTCATCTCATTAGAAGACCCGATGTGGTCAGGCTGCATACGAGCAGGTGGAGCCATAAAAACTACTGAGAACCATTTAGAGTTGCTGCAACAACATGTCAGCTAACTAGACTAACCTGCTGCATCAGTTTTTCAGTTCAAAGTTCGTGGTGACTTCAAATCAAGCCCTCTGCAGGTTGATGATTTTCATCAAATGATGTAGCATTCTTTTGTTCCTACATTACACATCCCATATCAGTAAAGATAGGATTGTTTCTAAACAGTTGAGATCTGATGTGTTTTCTGTGTTTCTTTAGATTTCTGAGCAGTTATTACTGGTTCCCACATGCAGACAACCCTGTCAGCATTTCATTTTAACAAAAACAGTTACTGTGAAAATTCAGGTTCAGATCAACCCTTTTTCCAAAATAAAGTATTGAACTATGCCTGGTTACTCTGCCTTATTATTGCTTGCTGCCAAAAAGCCAAACGTGTGTGTTGATTTGTCAATGTTGGCAATTATCTCATGAATCAAAGGAAGATTTTAATGTAAGTCTTCTAAAGTAATTGGATGTAAACTACAACTGAAAAACGTTAACATTCAGCTCAGTTCAAGGTACTAAGATCAGTCAATGTTCAGTAAATTGAGCTAAAATTTGGTGTGGTAGTGCTCAGAACATGCGATAGGGCTGAGAATTGTTTAAAATCATTCCATGAAATGTTGGCAAAGTATCTTGAAAATCACTGGCTGCAGTTTATGAAAACTTTCCTCAAGTAATTATTTCTCATGCACAATTTATTAACCCCCATTCAAGGTGGTTGCCTCATCCAACAATTAGCAAACACAAGAAACAGCTGCAACTCAATGAGTTTTATAGATTCTGAGCTACAAGTGGTATTGTTTGTTATTTATTTAGCTTTTACCTAAAGCGACTTACAATTAACTGAATGCATGATTTTGTTCTGTGGGTAGAAACCTACACATGTATAGGGAGAACACGCAAATTCAACACAGAGAGGTTGCAGCTGGGAATCAAACCCGCGGCCTTCTTACTGCAAAGCAACAGTGCTACCAACTGCACCACTGTGCAGCCATGCATGGTAGAGTCATCCCATCACATATTCTGAGGGCTAACTGGTGAGATTTTCAAGATTTGACCAAAATATCTATAACTCAAGATAAGTTAAAACCTATAGGCGTGATGGGCTCAAATAATTCATGTATTTTTTATGAGATGTATTAAATATGTGTGCATGATCCTTATGTTTCTAATTTCCCTGGCATAACTCAATATTGACGTCATATCATTTGTCATCGGTTTCTCTTTGCACTCCTCCACCATCGAGCCCCATCTCCTAACTGTGTTTTTGGTGGATAAAGTTGATGTTTCTGTTTGACCCCAGAGTTGTTCAAGTTGCTCACAAATATAAAATAACGGGGGGAAAATGGAAAAGTGACATTTTTAAAATATTTTATTTATTTTGTTCATATTGAGTTTGCAGCATGAACAATAAGTTTACACAGATGTTATGAATTCTTTTTTACTTCACTATTCCATCTTTTCTTTTTTTCTCCCTCTTTTCTTTCACTTTAATATTACCAGTTCTTCCCTCTTTCTTCTTCTCCTCTATTCCCTCCCTTCTTTCATCCTAAGTGAATTGCTCCCCTAATTTAGTCAGGGATGGGCTCCAGTTTTCTCGAACACCCTCACATGCCCACCTTACCTCCTCTCCTCCTCCACCTTTAAGGCTGGGAGGGAGCTGCCTGTGCTCTCCAGGGACAGGGGGGAGGCGAAGGGGGAGCAGCTGTATGAGCCAAGGCCGGGAATGAGCCCTGCTGTATGGGACACAGCTGTGAGGAGCAGAGCTGTCTTTCCCTCTTTCTCTTTTCTTTCACACATCTGGTGCGTAGAGGGACTGGGCCCTGCTCCGTTCTGTTGTTTTGTCCTTGGCTCAGTATGGTTGCCGGACTTTGGCCAGGCCACTCCGGAGTAGGTTTGGAATTGAGATGCAAAGTCGCCCCACTGCTGTGCCCCCGTAAACTTGCCAGACTCCTTTGGTGTAAAAAGGATTGTCCTAAAGCTGGTAGATTAATTATTAACAGAACTCTTAGCAGGAGTTCAGTAGATTTTTGGGCTGTTTTCCCTTCGTAGCATTCCTCGGTGGCTTGGCAGGAGCAGGTGGAGTTTTGCGCTCTTTGCATTATGTAACTCCACCCCGATTTAGATCCGACTTCAAATAAATGAAAATCAAGCTACTGGTTGGCTTCTTTCCCCCCGCGGATATAAATAGCGTTTTCTAATCTTATCTCGAAACCGTGTTGTAAAGGGAATAGGCTTTGAAATGAAGCCCAACGATTAGGATCCCATTGTTCCGCTCCACACCCCCTCTATTCTCCTGGCTGCTTACAATAAGCCTGGAGATCTGTGTGTATGTGTCTTTAGCGTGTAGTCCTGCACATGTGTATGCATTCATCTGCATCATGAGATAGCAGCTAAATGGTGAGATAGCATGTGAATGTGCCTCGTGTTGTGGGTTTGGGATACTGTGAGTGATTGGTGTGTGTGTGTGTCGCTGCTGGGTGTGTCTTTGATGATGGATGCTGTGCCTCTGCTATTTACCCCACTGCTCCTCTCAGAATTAACAAGGTTGCTAAGATACAGTGGTCTTATATTAGATTAGGTTATCTGCTGTTATTGCTGTTACTATATTTTACCCAGCTCTGTGAAACCTTTATTAATTTGGAAATTTACCCTGCCGTGGAATGAAGATGCTGGTATTTGTGCACCATTGATTCTCTCCTCTCCTCATTTGGCTTAGAAGGGGGTTGTAGTACCGAAAGCCCCCTGTAGCAACATGTCTACCCCACCCTGTTACAATCTAGAGGCGGATCCAACCCTCTATTCATCATTAAGCCAGTTTAATCCAAGGCCCCAGGCTTAGTGTTTTCATTTGACGCAGAACAAGCCAATAAATTAGAACACTGGAGGTACTGATGTCTGGTTGGTGGAGATCGAGAAAAGATGTTGTCCCTCCTATTCAGTGTTTGACCTCCCTGGGTTTGGACATACTGTAAGTGAGCTGAAAAAGTTTTGGTTTCTAAGAATCTCACATGATTACTAAAACATCCATCCTTCCATTTTCACCTGTTGATCCCAGGTCAGGTTGTGGAGGTAACAGCTCAAACATCCCTCTTCAGATTGTCTAACTCCTCCTGGAGAGTCCCAAAGCATTACCAGGACTGGGTCAGCTCCTCCCAATGGGATGTGCCCTGAATTCCTCCAAAGGAAAGTTAGGCATCTACTCAGATGACCCATCTGGCTATAAATGTTATAATGTACTTAACACTTGTCCCTCTGCAAATAAACAACAAATGAAACAACTTATTTCGATGTGAAGGAACAGTGGCTTTGTGATAGAGCTGCTGAGCCTATTTTCTAAAGTTTAGCCACAGAGAAGCACCTTTTAGTCGCTTGTATCTGGGATCTTGTTCTTCCAGTCATGATCCAATCTCACAACCATAGCTGAGGGTTGGAACAGAGGCTTGTAAATTGAGAACTTTCCTCTCAGTTCCTTCTTCACCAAGACAGCCCAGAGTAGCACTCTTATTACTGCAGATAGAGACCCAATCTGTTGGTCCGTCTCTCATGAACAAGAAACTTGGACACTTGAACCCCTTTGTTTGAGAAGGTTAGAGCGTTGTATAGATCTGTTTCCTTGTCCAGTCCAACTTAGTCGACTGAGTGCTCCGTCTTCCACAATGACTATAACACATGTTGACTCCAGCTGCTCCTCTGTGGCAACATTTCCAACAATGTGTGTGAATATCTCTTGCATTTAGACATTTGGCTTTATATGCATGTAAATAAATATACAGACTAACTATGCATATGAGCTGCATGTGTGAATGAGTGCACATGAGGACCTGCTATAAGGGGAAACCCCATTAGTGTGGGATCCCAGGGAGATAATGAGTGCTGACTGCTTTATGTCCTGGAAATGATTGAGTGGAGCATAGTAGCAGTTTATGAATCCTCTCTGCCAGTAGCTGACAGACTGACGGCACACAGTCAGCTAGCCAGCCAAGCTGCTAAATTACAGATGTCTTCTGGCTGTAATCTGAAAGTATCTGGATCAGATAAACACACCTAGCCTGCGATGTCCTTCCTGACTTGAAGTCACTTCGATATTTCTACACTCAAAAAAATTTTTCATTGGATGAACTCAATTTGATTGATGGCAGGTTTTCCACATAATACAAATATGTTGGTTCAATCAAATCTATATACATCATGACAATGTAAATATATTGAGTCAGTCAAACACAATTTCTTTAATACCTTTAAAAGGAAAAAAATCACATTAACAAGATGTGAACATTTTTAGTTGGTTCAACTCAATACAATGTAATTCAGTGAAGCTAAATTGTCATTGAATTGAATGGATGATTTTTAGTTCAACTACCTTCTTGACATGTTTTGACTCGCGTCTGCGGTTTTCATCAGAAGTGTCACAGATGTAGGTGTGACATGTCATTATCAGCTGTTCTTCCTGATGGGCGTGACCAACCCAGACCTGTCAGATCTGCAGGGTTGGCCACGCCCATGAGAGTCCCAGGTGTGAGAGTGAGACATAAGCCCCCTCGTCCTGGTTCATAGACCACCTGGCCTGCTTCCTTATTTTGATGGCCTCTCTTATCCGATGTCTGTATCTGTTGTCTTCTGTGTGATACAGACATTGGATAAGGACTTTGGAGGTCGTGAGAGTGCAAAATGTTCAAAGAGGGTGGACCGTTGTGCAACTCAATAGTTTTGTGTTATTGTAACAAATCCCATTTTGAAAGAAAATATTTTAGGTTCACCAGACAAATAATAATTATTGTAAGCTAAAGTGCTACATTTACATGGAGTGAAATAAAAAAAAATGTTTCAGCTTAATTGAATTTTTTTTCTTTGTGTACAAATGTGAATGTGCAAAAGTGTGCTCCTCCTCCCCCCAGTGCCCAAACAAACTCATTTATTTTGTCTTCAGAATCAGCCTCTGATGGTTTAGAATAATTTTTAGTCCATACAAAGAAAATCGAATTAATTTGGTGTTTATTAATTTTATTTATGTACAACTGACAAAATGTAAATATGTTCTTTGAAAGAACGACCTGAATCTGTTTTTTGAGTGTACCGTCTGAACCCCAGGTGTCAATTTCTCATAACTTGTTCTAAGAATCTTGTCATTTGAGTGAATGCTCTCTCAGGATTGTCAGCTCTAAATTGCACATCCTAGGAGTTTGAAAATTATGTTCATCATTTTTAAAAAGTTGCCAAAAGGGTGAAGATAAGAGCTGTTTTTGCCTGTAATTAAGCAGCTCCTGGTTTTGTTGGATCTTTTACAGCTTGATTCAAATAAGTATTACAACAACAACATGCTTTAACTGGAAGCAAGTCAGATTTAATTGAAAAATGATTTATGTGTATTAAAATATTAAACATTATAGACATCAGAGACATATTTTTATTTCTACTGTCTGTGCTGACTGGTTTTATGAGTTATACGTTGATGTTATGCTCCAATGATGGATATTTTAGGCAGAAATACTATTTGAGTTCAAGGGTAATTATTCAGCTTTTATTTGAATATTTACCACCTGATGCACCCCCCAACATGCATGCATATATAGAAAGGCGAGTGCCAGCAGTTCACACTTCTCACAAGGTGTTTATTTCGCCTTTGCACAAGTGTAAACACAACAAACTGTTTATTAATTTGCCAAAAAGAATGGCACAGAACTGAATCCATTAACACAGATCTTTTGTTTGTTTTCCTTTCTTTTAAAGGAAAAGAATTTCCATTCATTTATGGTTGGGATGAAGACTCGCAGTGAATCTAATGCATTTATTGCAAGTTCCACAAGATTTGTCTATGTTTCTTTATTAGTCTTTTATTTTCACAAGTCTGGAGAATCATTGTAGGGGCGTGCACATATTTGTATTAAGGTGTAGTCTAGTCACAGCTGTGGTTAACACTTTGAAGCCTAAAACAACTGCAAAGGGAGACACACGAGGTCATGCAAAGTGTTTTTGGCAGGTGTTCTGCAGAAAAATGCACCCCTGCCTGAAAACGCACTAGAAGTCAGAAAACTACTTGGTGATTTACCACCACTGGTTAGCAGTGTGTTGCTACCAGGTGCCAGTGGAACAAAAAATAAGACTTCTCTAAACAACAGTCAAATTTATCATTCTAATTTGTCTATTTGGAATGATCCTTCAAATTTTTAACAATCACTTTCTATCTTTATTTCCAAACGCTCCTACTAAATTCATGAGAAAACGTCTGAAAGAATTCGACAGAAACTGTAGAGTTGTAAAAGTTTTGTCTTATGATTGAGAGCAACTGTTCAAACAACTTTGGAGCACGATGATGGCTTCGCTGTCAGTTCTGCTGAGGAAAACAAATAATTCCATGTTCATGTAAAACAAAATAAGATGGAGCACAACTGATGTAAAATTTAGAGATTAGGGCTGACAGCAGTATAATCAGAACTTAAACATAACTCATACTCAAAAGAACACTTAATGCATTTTGTGAAACATGTTAAATTTTTTATTACACTTTTGCAGATGAGTATTTAGCACTTTTGCACATAAAGCTGATCAGTTTGCTATTTTGACTTGTTCCTCTTCGTCTGATCTCCTCTCCACAGCTATAACTTATCCATTAACCCTTTTTGAGGATGCGTTTGTGTTCATCTGGATTACATGTGCGAGTGCTGTTGCCCTGTGTAATGCTTCTGAAGCACAGGCCTCCTGATCTCCTCTTCCTACTGCTGAAGCCTGGGGACATCCAGGCTTCTGAACTCACACCCACTCACAGGTGGAGGCAAATTTTTCATAAGAGTCGATTCAGGCGTATACCCTACAAAAATAAAATCAAAAATCCATCTCGATTTTAACAATGGCTGCGTAAAATCTGCATGTATTTTCTTTTTATAACAGAATCATCTAGTACTGAAATGACAGTGATGACTTTTACCAGCACAGTCTCCAGATGTGAGACAGTTACAGTTTTAGCAGAATATCTTGCAGTTGTTTCTTCATGTTGAAGCATTGACCTTTAGCTTGTTGTGTAGCATGGGGAATAGCACCCTCTGGGGTGGGGCCAGGGTCATTGCACTGTATTCACTACAACCTGGAAGTGATGCAGTACTTGTTGGTCTAAGAGTCCAGTAGGATCCTGGAGCTTAGCGGAGGTTAAAGGTTGAAGTTAGCTGCAGGTTTTAAGAAAGACAGCTGATGCAGGAGGACGTCTGTCTATAAGCTGCAGATTCACCTGGAGAAAGGTGCACCACTGATCTGGGAGGGTGCAGTGTCGTAAATTCTTTTGCACCGTTTCTCTTCCCCCCATTCTCCTGTTTTCTTCTCCTCTGTCTCCAGCTCTTGCACAGGATCACATTAATATTCCTTTGAAGCCTGTTTCAGCTGCAGCCAGATCTCCCTGTCCCTCTCTTTCACTCTCACTCCCTCTCCCCCTCTTTTTGTTCCACTCTTTTCCTCCTCTCACTTTTTTTTCCACTAGCTTATTGTTTTCTGGAAGGGATTGCTTTGCAGCAGCGAGGGGCAGTTTTATTACCTTCAGTTAGGAGTTCCCCTGGTTGCACAAAACGCGTGCAAACACTCATGTGCACGCACACACCGAGGGTTGGTGGATACCGGTGCCTTTGACAGACCGTGTTGATTGGTTCAGAATGGTTGCTGCCTCTTGTAGGAGAGTGGAACGGCTATTTTTAGATCAAGGGGTAGCTGGGAGAGAGAGACGGAGGAGGGCTCTGAGTGTGTGAAAGTGCGCGTTTGTAAGGAATACTGCAGTCTTGAAAGAAGTTTCCTCCTCACGCACACACACACAAACATACACACGCACATGCATTTATGCAGCAGTGCCCCTCTTGAGCCAGGGTGTATTCCATGTGCTCTTTTTTCCCCTCTTTCTTGCTCACCCCCCTCCTCCAGCAGCCTTTCTGTCTCCCTTGTTTCTTCCTCTCCTCCTTTCCTTCTGAGTTGGCCTGGTGTGCAAATGTCAGCACTTTCCGATCTATTTGCTAGAGCCCAGAGCAGCGTCCTGCTCCCTGTGTTTACCTCTGTCTCTGTGAAGCTGCCCCATCCGCACCGCCTTCCTCCCCCTTCATTTTTAACAGAATTCCCCACCATCACATCTTTCTCCATTCTCGTCCCTCTGCTCCTCGATCTTTCGCCCCCATATCCTTTCCAGTTTGATTGTATCCCTTCTTCTTGCCCATTTCCATTTCTACACCATTCTTACTTCACTCACCCTCTTCCTCTCATTCATGGATCAATGGCACTTCATTTGAGTAACATCATGACATTTTCAGTCTTGACTACTTCTAGAACATCTCGTTTTTTTGGCCTGAATCCACGCGCCACCACCTCCACCCTCTAAGCTGCCCCATTTGTGTCTATTTCAGGATGAGAGCTCGTCCAATCATGTTTGACCTGCAGCAGACAAAAAAAGACCTCTTTTCATCATCATTTTGTCCTTTTTTTTTCTAAGATTTTTGTCATCACATATCTTCATCTCCCCCTCGACTCAGTCTGCCACTCTGTGATCACCAGGATGACTCAGGCGACTCACACCTGCTCTGTAGTCAAGTGGCAGCAGGAGGTTTGTAAGGAAAGCTCAGAAACAGTAAAGGTCTTCCTCAGCAAGTGAAGGAATGGACATGTTTATGTTTATGTTCATGCATTTGGCAGATGCTTTTCTCCAAAGCTTTACCTTCATAACTGTAATAATGACTAAATAGGGGGTGGAAGAGGTCATTTTTTGTCTCTTAGGATTCAATTTAATCTTATAATTTAGCCTCTAGTGCTAAATGTTGGAGTCAGGGTTCCCATGCACATTTAGCAACATGGCAAAGGGAGACCAGGACAACCTTCTGGAGCCAGGTCTTGAAAGGGAGGCTTGCCAGAGAGTTCCTGGCTCCTTTGGGCTTAGCTGGGTTCAGCCTGAAGAAACTACAGGAAGCCATCTCCACGTGAACCTAGAAGAATCAAAGTCAGGTGCAATGGATGTCAGGTGGCAGACCTGGAAGTGCCAGTCCCTGGCAGCATAAACTGGCTTAAAGAATGTGGAATGTCATCTTGAAGGCAGGAAAGGAGCTCTTGATTTACTCGTCTAGAGCAAGAGTATGGGTGGCTCTAGCTGTTTGCCATATGGAGCCACCTACTCCGAACCCTCATAACCAATGATATCGAATGACTGAAAAGCCCCTCCCACTGAGACTTTCTTTCAAAAGAAAAATCCTAGAGCAGACTCAGCAGAACCTAATCAGGCCCTTCAGAATAAAAGCTTAAACGATCTGTGTAACACAGAAAAGGGTGTGTCAAAGAAATAAAATGTGAATTGTTAAGAAGCAAAAATACATTTTTCGTTTATAAATATAAATATTTACATATTAATTAGTTTGTTTGTTTTTTAGAGTGTTTGCGTTTGGGTTTTTTTGCTTTTGAATTTCATACTTTTGCTTCTGAAATGTTCTTTTTGGTGACTTTATTTGGGTATATTTTGAGTGTTGTTGAGGGTTGATTGTTTTGGCACAAATCTTATCTCATACTTATTCTGTTTTCTGGAAATGCTGAGTAGAGGGATATGTGGGGTTTCCTCCTGAACCGGTTGCCTTTTTGACCTGACCTTGAATAAGCAGAAGAAAGGAGGAGGAGGAAAGTGATCTACAGGCAATTTCAGAAAACAACAGTTTATAAGCTTGACACTCCCATATTCCAGTTAGAGTTGACAAAACTCTTCGTATGAGAAACAAAACGTATTCAAGGAACCAAAGAAGTCCAGTTGGCCTCATTTGAACCCATTAGGATCACTTTAGTTTTTTGTGATTTAAAAAATCAAAGATGAAGGTAGTTTGGGATGTGTACCCTTTTTTTATGACAAGTCCAGACTGTCGCCATGTCTGAAGAACAGGGTTAATTAGATCATTAGATCATTTCATAGCAGCTGTGTCAGTAAGTCAGCATAGCAGGGAAATAAAGTAACAAAAAATAATGTTTTTATGATAAATAATTATTTTGTGTAATTTAATTAGCTGTTGAGCTAATTCCTCCTGTCTTTCTGTGTCCGTCCAGTGAGCGACAGCTGTTTCAGGAACCTTGCAGAGGACCGCAGTGGCATTAACCTCAAAGACCTCGTCCACGACCCCTCCTTGTAAGTACTGGCCTTGTCTTGACAGTCCAACCAAAACAACAATAGAACCATCAAAAACATAAACATTTCATTCTAAATTACAAACACTCACGGATGCGCAGCCTTTCTGCATGTGTGCATTTCTTCCAAGTGTGTTGCATGTCGTCCAAAACCAGCTCCAATCTCCCAAAATTGCACAGTGTTGCATGCAAGTGCTGTTTTATAAACAGGGGTGCTCATAATGTTGTCATTGAGGTAGGGAGTACCTGGCGCTGATGTGTGGTGCACATATGAGCACTCCTTTGCAGCGCCCCGCAACAGGATGTGGAGCTGGTCAATGTGTGATCACAGGCTGTGTGATCAGCACCGGTCTGCAAAGGAGCGTTCAAGTGCAGGGATCTGGTATGTGTGCACGATATCTGGTGCACCAGTTATGTTCACCCCTGTTTATATACTTTTACACAGTTGTCAGTTATAGTATATTATTTCAGCAGAAATAAACTGATATACCTGTAGGATTTGAAGGTTGATGGCAGCAACACATTTTGGTCCTTGCTGTGCTCAGACTAGCTATTAGCTCGTCAGTCCTGAACCTGCACAAAGATATTCTGAAGTATCCCTCTTTGCTTTTTCAATCATATAATAAACTGTGCGCTACATATATGAATTCTTCTCATTATCTAAATTGAGTTTAAGTCTTTTTAAAGAAGAGTTCATGAAGTCTGACCTTTAACTCTTCTTTAACACTTCTTTAAAAACACCTCATGCATTTGTTGATCTGCTGGAGCGACACCAGTCAGCATCACTGACGCGTCACCAGCTCCCCGCTCTGAGACCCCGAGCTGGTCAGGGCCTGTCATGTCGGTGACGATATGTTTAATTTGAAACTGATGTGTAATTTATGTGTCAAGTCTGTGTGTGACACAGAGAGGCAGTGTGAGCAGCCCTCAGCTATGTCATGTGTGTCACGCTACACAGAGCTCCGCACACTGAGCAGGAATTCATCACTGTCTTGTTTGCATGCTGCACTGGGGAAAACACATCTATGCATTTTAATATTGGTTTGTTTTATGCAGGTTTTGTCCACGCACTCTAGAGAATGTTGTAATCAATGTTGGTTTTTGCTATTTAATGGCTTTCATGCATTTAGAATCAATGTTTTATCAAATGTATTAAAAAGTAGTTTGAATTTTAAAGCATGCTACCTTATCTTTAAACTATCCTGTGTATTTGTGCTATTAAAATAATCCAATATGACATTAATTACAACATGATGAATCTTTTCTCAGCTTTTCATGGACAAATAAGATGCATTTTGCACTTCAGAAAAAATAAAACAAAACCCAAAGCAGCCAGGCTGCTGTGATGAACACAAAGAAATGCTAAGTCTTTACATTGCAGCTATGCAGGATCAGTTTTGTAGCATCATTACAAAATTCTTGCAAATGATATCCAAAGGTTTTATGTCATTTCATGTGTTCTGTGAGGTTGAGCTGTTTCAAGCAGGAAACCTTTCGATGTTTGGGTCTCAGTCTGTTGCTTGTTGAGCTAAACTAGCATAAATTGCTTTATTTGCAGTGTGAGCAACAGCGATAGGTGATGTTTTAGTGTTTTCAGATTGGTCTGTGCACATTGCATGGCTTTTACCTAAACTCTAGGTCTCTGTAAATCGAAAGATTAAAAAAAAAACATAATACATCATTATTATTTCAATAAAATTAAAGGTAAAGTTAGTAATAGAGACAATGTTCCTGTGGTTTTTGAGGTTCGATCATGATTATTAAGAGCAACAAATGTGTGAAAATTGCCAGTCTGAAACATGTTTGTGTCTGAAGGTTCAGTTTGTACGAGTTCTCAGAAACACCAGAAGACCTGCTGATGTTTGTTGATCAGCTGACAGCTGTCTGTGGGATGTAGCTGCTTGTTTATTTGCATGTAGATCTGAGATCAGATCATTCAGAAAAGATTTTACATTCAGGTGTGAAGATTTAAACCTGGGTTTAAACCAGCCAAATTTAAATGAATTTATTTATGTATATTACGGTATTTCATTGAATCAAACACCTGTGGCTCTTAATGTGTATATGGCAGACTTTTACCTGATGCTTAATAAAACTTCAAAGAAAAACTGCATGATACTAAGATGCTTTAATCACAATTTGAGACGTCGTCAAAGACGTGATGCACTTGATTCTTTCCTTGCAGCTACATTTGAACCACATCAAACAGGTTAAACAAAACAAGACTTTCAGGTCCTTATTTTGGGCTAAATCTAGACCAGGACTCTGGTCTGACGTGGCTCTCCACAGACCGAGGTTAACCTGAGGAATATGTAGCCTCTATGGATGAACAATAAGTTCTAGCTCGTTCAAACCTTTTACAGTATGTGCATAAATCTTCTGCAGCAGAATGACACTCATAATACAAGTCGGTTGGACTGCCTGTCTGTGTGCACAGCTGCTCACCATTTCACTACTAGAATTAATTTTTTTTGTACGGACAGACTGTGTAGTTTATTCATTTATTTCCATTTTATCTTTTACAAAGTAAAAGAACGTTAACATCATTTTAGATTTAGGAGTCAATAGATTTTTGGTGCTATTCAAATTATTTTTAGTAGAAGTTATTACAAATGGCTCTTTCTTTCATAGGGGTTGCAGATTTTGGACAAATAGAAGCTAAACATTTTCAAATTCTTAACGTCTCATTTTGGACTAATAATGCGTTTGTGAATTAGCTGCGTTGTTTTCTAGTTGAGATAAGGCCCAGGCTGGGTCGACTGATTGAAAAGGTGAAATCCTATGTTTAAAGAGAAATGTCTGGAGATCAATTATATTTGGTACTCAATACAGTGTGACTTATGACAGTGAAGAGGGACGTTTGCTCTAAGTCTTCTTGGCGAAGTCAGTGGTTTTCAAACTTTTCAGCTTCTGACTCACAAAGTGACAACTACAAATTACAAATATCACTAACAGGCCAAATAAGGAAGAGAAGACTCAAAAACAGCTTCCTACCATTTTTATGGTCATTTTTTTGCACTACAATTATGGCAAGAAATCATTTTTTCAATCTGTTATAATAACTTGATTTCTGGAGATCATCTCAAAGCCTCTGATCCCAACTTTGAAAAATGCTGGCCTGTTTTGTTTACATTGCCAAAAGTATCAGGACACGCCACCAAACGGTGCGTTCAAAGTTCCAATAAAGACATGGATGAGTGAGTTTGAGCCTGCACAGAGTCCTGACCTCAACCCAACACAACGCCTTTGGGATGAATTAGTAGACTCAACACTTTGAGCCATTCTGTGACCATTTTGGAATTTGGGGGAATTTCCCAAAAACACATCCCTATGTGGAAATTTTCCACGAGTCTCTATTGGAACACCTGAATGCTATAACAGTGTTAGTATCCCTCTCTGCTCTGCTGCTCCGATGTGATGGTTGAAGAGAGAACGATTCTCCATTCGGTGTAAATCCACATCACAAGTCGGCAGCTCCGTCAGGTTGGCCGACAGGATGCTGCTGCCATGATGGAGGCGCGTCTGAAAAGAGGGGAAAAAATAGGGTCAAGAAGGAGAAAAAGTGCAGACACTGAACATAATCACAGCATCTTTCCAACACTCATAGACACGTGGAATCAATCAGTCCTGGTTTTACTTCCAGGATAATTCAGAGGTGTGTTGGAGGAAAAATGATCTGCAACAAAAACGAGACCAAGCAGCCGAGTGGAGTCCAACAAATGATACTCGTACTGATTGTTATCTGATGAGAATGTCATGTCAATAAATTTACTTTAAAAATTAACTGACATGTTCAATACTTCTTTTACCTGCAGTATGTATTTCTTTATCACATGGACCCTTTTCTCAGTGAGTACTTTTTCATGTATGCAACGAGAGTGTGAGGTTGTCTGAGCCTCCCTCCACAGCCTTTTGCCCTTCAGCATCTTGTGTTGTCAAAACCCTCCTCAATTTTGCAAATTGCCTGAGCTAAGAATAGCTAGAAGAAAGTCAGATGGGTGACACCAGACCCAATTTCACCATCAGGAGTTGGTCAGGGGACACACAGAAACCTCTGCAATACCAGGCATCCAGGACATAGACAAACCTGTTTTTCAGGGGAGTTTAAATGTGGATCATTTGGATAAAACATCCCAGTTCTCAATCCGTCCTGGGCTGGATTATTTTACACATGTTGCTGTATAAAACTCAGAGTTAATAAACCCTCTTAAATTAAATGTTACTCTCCTCTCTTGAACTTACAGTGATGTTGATTGACTAGCTGAAGGATATCCTTAATTGTATTTTTCTTTTTTGGTTCTTTTTTCCAAACAGAAAGAAAGACGTGCTGAATTTTTTTAGAAAATGTTGGTTTTAAATAGTTTTTCCACATTTATGTCTAATACTTTCTGGGAGAAACAATAAAACTGAAACGGTCTAAAGAATAATGCAACAACCTGACCTCAAACTTTATTTAAAAGCACTTTTCATACAATTGGTAGTAACAAAGTGAGCTTTACAGCAAATAAAAATAAAACAAACAACATAAAAAAAAGAACAAAAACAATATTATTTGGCAAAATATGAGCTTCAGCAAGAAATTTGAAAAGGATTAGACGAAATTTAACGTTCAAACCAAAGGAACTGAGAAAACGGTGAGAAAACATCAGAGGTATTAAAGGCACACTATGTAACTTGTTCTTTTTTTTTTCTTGAGCCAGTAGTGCTAATACGACCCTTTACATGGTTATTAAAAAGTCACTTAGCCCCCAGAATACCATATTTTCAACTTCTGAGTCTCCAGTCCGGTGCCCTCAAGTCTCACAAATCTCACGGGGTTAGGCTAACCCAATGTGGCTAGCTGTTATGCTAGCTCTGGAGTGTTTATATCTCATGATTCCTGATTTTTCTTTATCTCTCCCTGCTTGAACACAACTGATTTCTTTGAATAAGTGATGAACCGCTGCAGTAGAAAGCTATGAAGGCTGAGGAGACATTTCAACAGATTTAGGTGTTTCTGAGCAAAGACAATGCTAACGTTTTTACAGCAGTGATTTAAAACAGACACTAGGGGGTGCTAAAAACAAGGCAGAACTGCATAGTGTGCCTTTAAAATTAACTACTAGAACAATTACATTTTAATAACAAAGAAACTTACGAATAAATTAAGATGTGAATAAGCTACATTTATTTAAATTAATTTAAAACTTTAAAGCACTGAAATCATATTTAAGTAAAAATGAATTTTGTGTTTATAGTAAGAAATGCCAAAACTTGTACATGTTTTAATTACTCAATATTCAAAACTAAATTGCATTAGTATTAGCAAGTACAAAAAAAACTGTTATTTTATTTTTATTTTATTTTATTTTATTTTACCAGCTTATAAAGTTTTATTCGTTGTTGAGATTTAAATCTCTTTTTCAAGACGGAGACAAAAGGCTGGACTATCGTGACATTTATCCCACAAATCAGTAAAACCCTTGTGAGGTATTTCAAAGTGTGTGTGTGTGTGTGTGTGTGTGTGTGTGTGTGTGTGTGTGTGTGTGTTTGGAGAGTGGAATCATGGGAGTGGAACACCTCTCTGGGTATTCGGCGCTCTCAACCCGGCAGGGGTTTGAAGAAGTGAGTTAGTCCGTTCCTCCTCCTCCTCCTCCACCTTTCCCTCCATCAGCTGAGAAGTTGAGAGGTGACCCCTTGAGAGCTTTCTTCCTACATATGGATGAACCAACAACTTAGCTGTAATGGGCTCAGCTCCATGTTACCGCTGGAAGTGTGGAGATGACCAAGCTGTGTGTGTGTGTGTGTGTGTGTGTGTGTGTGTGTGTGTGTGTGTGTGTGTGTGTGTGTGTGTGTGTGTGTGTGTGTGATAGCAAAAGAAACACAGAGAGAGTAAGATTGAGTGCTTTGTACAAAGAGCTTGTATTATTAATGAAATCACCCTGGCAGATGGGTCTCTTCTTGGAAGTGTCCCACAACCACTGAGATTTGCAGTGGACTCTCTCTCACACACACACACACACACACACAGTTTCCCCCTCTCTTGTTAAGTGTGCCCCTAACAGTCCATCTCTTTTTCTCGCTCTCTTCACTCTGCGCCTTTTCTTTCTTATTTTGTCTTCCCCTCTTTATCCTCCTTTCCGTGCTCGTCTTTTATTCATAGATTTGACCGAGATGTCCAAGCTTTCAGGCCAAAGCTGCTGCCACGCTCCAGCCCCCCCACCACCCTGATTTCTCTCTGCCTGTCCTACTCTTCTGTTCCTTCCTCCACCTGCATTAAGGATTTGTCAACACCCTGACTGAAAAGCCTTTCTCTCATGCTGTAGTTAGCCAGTAGTTTAACAACAGCTTTCTGTCATAACCCTCTGCAGCAGACAGAAGGAGATGTTACATTTCCCTTTATTTCTGATCACATTCTTTCAAAATAAAGTCGAAATGTGAAAAGAAGTGAAGGATGCAGGTGTTTTTATCTCTCCCAACATGATGGATTGGTTTGATTGTAATGTCAATAAATCCTAAACACATCACCTCTTAAAGGGACAGTCATCTTAATTTACAGCTTTTCTTCATGCAGACTCAGTTGCATATTGTTAAAACGAGCAAGGAAACCTGACACAAATCATAAAAAGCTAACTTAGTTTGGACCAGACCTTTACAAAAACAAACACGTTTTTTCCCTAATAAAACATTTGTTCTTTTTTGTTGTTGCCTTATGAAATGAAGAAACTATAATAAACTGACATTTGTTGGTATTTTTACATAAGGACAAAGAAAAAAACAAAACCTCTCATTTTCTTCTTTAAGAATATTTAAACACCTAAACATGAACGCCTGGTCTTTATTATTTCAGTTTGAATTTATAACGTGTGTATTCCTGATAAATGATCAGACTGATCATATATTCAGTTAGTTGGATATTTCATTGTGACTTGTTGAATATTTTCTAACAAAAACAAACCTTCGATATTTACTTCAACTTTTAAGACATTTTTATAAAGGACAAGCCTTTGTTCCTATTTCTAATTAGAATAACTTTCCATGTTTTTGTAGAATGCCTCATTTCAGCGTGTCATACTAATCAATCATATGTGGCCTAATGATGCCTGATGGTGTTTAAACATTTTTGGATTTTAGAAAGAGATCCCACTGTCTGGAAGTTGTATTAATGAACAGGTTAACAAACTTTAGAGCAGATTGATCTATTTGTACTATTAGATCATTTTGTTGTTGCACATATTTGCATAAAATTGGACATCAAACCTGCTTTTGTGTTATTTTTGGTCAAAGTTACAAAGAACCACTCCAAAAGGGGACAAACAGCTTTATGGGGCCCCAGAGCTGCAGGTTCCAGACCCCTGTTTTAGATTCTGTTGTGGACTTTTAGGCATGAAAAAGCCCTGAAAGGTCAGAAACATGCTGATATTTTTGTCCTTTCTTTTTTACATACTTAATCTAGGTGATCTACTGACTTTCTGTTATCTCCTTTAACTAATCATGCAAAACCTCACATAGTTAGTCACATAAAGCTCTGGATTGAACGGTGGTAAGCAATATGCCTAGCTTTAAGGCCTTTATTATATACAACACTCATCAAAACACTGGATAAACCTCCTGAAGAACAAGTCAGAACTTCTCACAAACTGTTTAAGAACCATTCAAGAAAAGGACACAAAATCCACCTGAATGTTCTAAATCTGTTCCAGCTAAAACAAAGAGAGCATCCCTGATGGGTACAAAAAAGGAAAAACTAACCCAAAACATTCAGTGGCACGCACAAACTCTCACACTCCCTCTCACGATCAACAACACAGCAACCGGAGGCTTCAGACAGGAGGGGTTGCCAAGGAAACGGTGGGAAGGAACCCTAGTTATTTGTGCTGAGCATATTTTCATTTGGACTGAAACAGAGAGGCATAAAAACCCTGGGAGGGCGCAAGAGGTGATTTGTCCTGACAGCTCCTTTACTCACCCGAGGTGTAACACAGATGCACTAACACATAAGTGGACAAGTGCACATGCATGAGTACATATAAACACACACACAGATGCCCAGATCTCCCCCTCCTTTCTTAGCACATCAAGAGAAGTAAATCCCCCGTGCCATCACGGGACTGTCAGCAGGGAAGGTGTGTGTGAGTGTGTGTGTGTGTGTGTGTGTGTGTTGAGCTCTGAGTGGAGAGTTTGTCTTGAAGTTTTGTTTTTGTTAAAGGATCATTTTTTTGTGCTTCTTTTATCAGACCCTGAGCTGTCCACTCTTGCTGATTGTTGGTATTATTGCTTTTATTTATTTATTTATTTTTACTGGGTGTGATGGAGAATATTGGGGAAATACAATGCAGCAGATGCACACAAAATAGCATCTTTATCATTTAAAAAAAAGGGTTACATAAGTGTGTTCTGTGCAGATTCTTCACCTTGAGCCTGTCTGCATTTATTTTTAATAAATGCTATGCTGTGACTGGCCACATGAGGTCGCTATGGCTTGAGCATCAGCAGGAACTTTGAGCTCCCTCCTCCTCACTGGGTCATCCTGTGGAAAATCCTTTCAGGAGGGGAATTCAAGGACAATTTTTCAAATCTTATTTTTGCTGCTACATTTCAGGGCCTCCTACTACTTCACACGTTTGTTTGCGCATGACACAACCACTGATACATTCCCCGATCCTCTCATTCTATAACTGGATAACCTCTTTCATTTGTTTTATTCTCACTTCATTAGTATTTTTACAGGTCTGCTATTAAAATGTCCATAAACATATTCAGTTTATTTTAAAATACATTATTTATTTTTTACTTTTTTTATAGACCTCTAACTAAATGTTCAAGAAAATGAATTTTCCTTCCGTTCTTTCTTATGAGGACTTGTTCCCTTCTCAGGTTGGGGGGTATGATCGCAGCCTACAAGATAGTGCCAGATGAAATAGATGAAATTAAGGTAAGTGAACTGTTAACTTACTGTTTCTATTTGTCTGTACTGGTGATTTTTTTTTTATGTGTGTGTGCATATTTCCCCATCAGGAGACTCTGGTGGACTGGTGTGATGAAAAAGAACTCAACCTCATTCTCACCACCGGAGGAACCGGCTTCGCTCCGAGAGACGTCACACCAGAGGTGAGCTCTCAGGTTGAATATTTCATCCCTATCAACCTGCAAGTAAAACAATATTTTACAACTCTGCAGTTAGTAAAATCAAGCTGTCTTAATTATAGTCTGAGAAATGCATCGTAACAGGTTGGGATGAGGCGTTTTATACAAGGGAAGTAAAGCTGCACAGCTCCATTACAAACTATAAATAAGATGATCATTAATGCAGAATGTAGCGACGCTTTTTGTGTTTACAGAGACGGGGTGTTGAAAGGCTCATGTCTCCTGCTGCTGCACGTGTTTCATTAGCAGCGTTTTTGCTGATCACACATGTGTGCTGCAGCATTACCACTAATTAGTCCTGTGGTCAAATGGGAAATAACGAGGTTGACGTTCGTTCTTTAATAACTACTGTTTTGTTTTGTTTTTTAAGAAAAAAAAATGCAGTCAATGATTTTGGAAGATATGCTGTTTCTTTAGCTTTAATGAATCTGATTTGTAATTTATTATAATGTTGTAAAGGTTGCGTACATGGATTTGTCTTAACCTAGAATAATAGTAATAAACATATATAAATTGTTGTGTGAGGAAAAAAAATCATAGGAAACTTTCTGTGTGTTTCATTAGATGGGATTTGTTTTGAACGTTTGGACAAAAATGAAGTGTAAAGGTACTGTGACTGTGCTGTAATAATATATTGAATCTTTCTATCAGTTTTCCTCTAGCTTTTGTGTAAAAGGAGCATTTTCCTTCCACAGTTGTTAAAACTGTTGTCATTATTTCAGGGTTTTACTGCAAACAGTGAGAAATGATATCTTTGCTTTTTGAAAAAGTGAACTATTTGTTGGCTAATGTCACTATGATATAGTATAATTATCTATTACATTTTATGTGATTTGATGCATTGTTGCCTCGCACCTAGAAGGTTGCAGGTCCTGGTTGCATCCTCTGCTTGGAGTTTGTGCGTTCTCCCCATGCATGCGTGGGTTTCCTCCGACTTCCTCCCACGGACCAAATGCAGCATTTATGAATATAAAAACTAAAATTGGCACTTGCTATGAGTTTTTCTCATACACTAGGGGCACAAGACATATTTAGAGGTCAATACAGAAGTTTGTTTAGAAAAGTAATAATCCTTTTAGAGCGGAATTGACTGTAAACGCGTGTGAACACCAACTGTATGAGTGAGTGTCGCAACAGGAAGTGCAGATTAAAATGAGCCGCTCACATCACAGGCTGCAGATCGGCCCGTCCCAGTCCAGAAAGTTACTTTCTACCACTGCAGCTACATTTGAGCTGTTATGGTCATCTTAAATGTTTCAACCCATCACTATTCTGGGAAAATACAGCATAGAGGAATAGTTTCCCATCAAATGTTTTAAAGTGCACAATAACTTTGTGTCCCTATACTTGCAGCAGGATATAGAGTATGCTAATGTATTGCAACACTACACGCAGGCTGCCTTTACATTCATCCGAGCACATGCACACTCAATCATGTATGCAAGCAAGCAGTAAGCTGCGGTTCTCTGTAGAATCATTGGTCCTCATCAATCACGGCTGACACCAGCAGTCTTAGAGGATGGGAAGCATGTGCACATACTGATAAAGCCCATTGCTTCTCTTAGTCTGTGTGTGTTTGAACACATGACTTCTGCTTTTATTCATTTAAACGTTTTGATTCTGCAAAGATTTAATTTGGATTTTCTCTCAAGTTTTTAGAATTTTTTAAAATTCTGCTTTGACAGAGGTGTAAACTGAACCATTCTGTTAGAAAGTTTTCTCACTTGAATTCAGAATCATGTGTGTTGGGTTTTACCATTGTGATTTATTTGGTGGGAATTGATCCCTTCTTTCAAATTGATTTCAAAGGTCATTTTAAATAGCTATAGTCTTATACCCCAGTTTGGTTTGTGGCCAAATAATAATGAGTACCACTCAATGATGAACTGCAATGTGATGCAGGTTGCCAAGTATGAAAAGATGATGTTTAACAGAGATGTTAAGTGAGAGATGAATTTCAAAGTTATAGTTCTGTTTTATGAGAAGATCTTCCTTTAAGGTTTTCCTACTTGGCAGACCTTTTAACCGCCACACAAGCTGCATTTCAGAGAAAAAAAGAATATATATAATAAAATAAAAGCTCTTTAATTGGTCTGTTTTTGCTGTCAGGCTTTGCATGTTGCAGTGTTTTCCATTCAATCCATTAACAAATTAAACAGTCCATATCTCAACTGTCTGAAAGCTGAAAAATCCTTAACTATCTCTTCCACATCTACATTCATCTACATTAGCAGTCAATATTGATTTGGTCTCTTAAATCGCTTGGGAAATATCTTCTCCTCCTGGTGGATCCATGCAATTTCACCTGTGGATGTTCAACAATTCTCTTTTTAATCGTGGATTTCCTGGAAAGACTCGTTGCTCATCGTGTTTGTTTGAGCGTTATATCTGGTGTGTTACATATAAACCAGCAGGGTCACATTTACTGCATTTTAGAGGGATGTCAATAATGTTCCAGATACATAACCAGGTTTTTAATGCAGTGCTAGTTTTTAAACTTAATAGCTGCTTTATTTTATCTGTTAAATGAAGCAATGTCAATAAAAACCTGCACATTTTTTTAAAAATCACACACTAAAATGTCATTCTTTAAATTACACGTTACCTTAAAAAACCACAGATGCATGCTCAAATGAACTAATTTACTCATGCAGATATATTGATTTCTTGGTATTAGCACACAGAAGCATTAACATGTCTCATCCTGCACTTACTGTAATTAAAGTTTTGATTTAAAAAGAAAATGCCTGTTGCATAAAGTCACTCCGTCTTTGACAAACCAGTTATTGCTCCAGTATCGTTTTTCTTATTAAATTAAATTCAATTATGTAAACTTTCTTCAATTCATACATTTACATTGCATTGCAATATCTTTGCAAAGAAAAGTAATTAGTTTGCAATTAAAGGATATTACTGGGGCCTCCTTAGAATCTAATTTTGTAATATTTCATACCCTCACAGTCTGAGCACATATCCTGCTCTTGCTGATATCCTCACCCCCTTCAGACACATGTAATTAATAAAAATCTAACTAATTTTCTCTCTAAGTAGAGGAACAAATTGCTCAAATTATACTTCTTGTAAACTTAATTTAAAAACATACCAAACTATAAGGCTCCTTCTAGTCAACGATTCTTTATAATGTAAGCTGAGTTTATGATGAAGCATAAATCCAGCTTCACCTTTCCCTCTCCCTCCCTCTTGTCTCTATTTCACCCCTCAGTTACCTCCCACTCTATTACTCTCCTCATCCATCTTCATTCTCTCTCCTCTCCTAGACCCAAAATGCTCTCCTCCCTTGAAGTCTGCCTTGCTAAGTGTGTCAGTCAACTCAAGGACACCCAACACACACAGCTGGAAGTCAAGCCACTGTCTCCTTAACTGTCCCTTTCATAAAAGTGACATAAACATGGAGCGTCAACAGATGTGCTCATTTTACATGTTCATTCCTTTTTATGGAGGTTTGCTTAAAGCTGTAATTTTTGAAACTCTGTAATGTTGTAAATCCTGCAGCATCAAATGTTTCAACACAAGTTCAAGGTCACATTTATGATGTAATACCGTAGTTAGACATCACACCCCATCAAATTGAATTTAGGGGTTCCTCAGGGGTGTGTACTCAGTCCTTTCCTCCTCTGACACAACTGATAAAAGGAACTTGTGACACCTGTGGTGAGGCTAATCAGGAATGAGGATTTAACGGAACAAAGATGGAACATTCAGCTCATTTACTAAAGAAACAGACAAATGGCTGAATTAACCTTTAATTTAGTCTAAATCTGAGTATTTTTCTCCTGTTTTTTTGTTTGTTTGTTTTTTCCTCAGGAGGAATGGCGTTGATGTTTTTAGCTGATGGCACGGCTGGCATGTTGAGTTAAAGAATGATCACAGTGTCCTCTGTGTTTTCTCTCTCCAGGCCACTAAGGAGGTGATAGAGCGCGAGGCTCCAGGGATGTCTCTGGCAATGCTGATGGGATCCCTCAATGTCACACCACTAGGCATGCTTTCCAGGTCAGAGAAACACCAGAACACATCAACATCACTTTAATTTCAGCTGTAGCATCAGTGCATTTTTCTGCTTCTTATTTTATTTTAAGAATCTTAATAGATGAGCACATCAGTGGCGGTTCTAGAAAAAAATTAGGGGGGGGGGGCAGCTGCTTTTTTAAAGGGGAACATTCTGAAACACTCAGCACTTAACAGGGGACCACAGGGGGGCCAAGCTTGTTGTCAGGGCGGCACTGGCCCCCCTGGCCCCGCCTCTAGATCCGCCCCTGGAGCACATATGTTTTAAAAAGAACCTTTTATCTACAGTAAAAGAAGTGACCTCCAGTTCTGTTTATTATGATGCAAATTTCCATAATAATTGTGTGTTTACAGACCTGTGTGTGGTATTCGAGGGAAGACGCTTATTATTAACTTACCAGGAAGCAAGAAAGGCTCCCAGGTAGGAAACACTTGCAGACTGAAACGAAGACAAAACCGAGTGTCAATAAAAAAATGAAACAAAAAATAATGAACATCTTTGTAGTTATGGAATAACCTTTCCCAGCAGTTTTCCAGGTCATCTTCTTCAGTTTACATGTTTGTTTATTCATGCACCAGCTTGTTTCTGTACATATATGATTATCAAAATCAAATACCTGCATTTATACATGAGTGCATAATGACGGGGGGGGAATTGTCAAAATAAGAGCGCAAAGTGATGCCCCTAACACACACAGAGAGCTTGACTCAGCACTATATAGACTGTATATTATGATCTCTGTTCCATCAAGTTTTTCATCCTTATATAGTGGTATATTTTAAATGAATAACTTCAGAATTTATACTTATAATTTTATACTTTTTTACCCAAATTTCTAGCATGTTTTCACATTGAAGCCTAAAATATCCAGTGTTTGTTAGGACACATGTTGCTTAGTGCTGTTTAAAACCTTGGAAAGTGTCAATTTAAAGACTTAAATGACTTTTATCTTCTTACTTTTTACTTTTACTTGTATGGATGTTTCTGTCTGTGTTGCCAGCTGCAGGCAAAGTGGGCTTCTAACCTGAAATATGTCAGAAATGTTAAAAAACTACATTGGAAATTGTTGATTTAGACTCATTTGAAATTTATGCAGAGTGTATACATGTGGCGTTGTTATGATTTGTGAAAATGAGGCGAAGAGTCGATACAGGAAACAAAATGATTTAGACAAATAATCTAATATCTGGACAATTAGTTTTTAGTGGTCATTTTCACTCAAACTGGGACTTTAACTGGTCTTGTTTAAGATATATCGAAACTTCATTTTCTAAGTTACTTTATTAACCAAGAACATAGATGTGGTTTTTATTTGAATTTTACTGTCAGAGCACTTGATGTCTGATCCAGGGGCTTTTGGTTGTTTGGAAAACGTTGAGGAGTTAAAATTGTTTAAAAATTTTAATTATTTGGCCATTAAAATACAGAAATAAAACTTTAAAATTAAATCAGTTTGGGAGCTTAAATCATGTGGGTTCTCAAGTTTCTTATTTTATTTTTTCCATTAGAAAAATGTATCAAATTGAAATGATGCGATCATTTTACACCGTTCTCCTCATCACTTGTTCTGTCTTTAGTACAGTTTTAGATCAGGTCCTGTCACTGAGTTGGTCTCTCTTCCCTCCAACCCACTCTCAGAGCATTGGCAGTTCATCCCAGGATTCTGCTCTTTAGTGTTCTTGACAGTTACTTTCCTCTAGGACAAAACAGTGAGTAAGGGTTGACAAAAAGAGGAAACAAATACACTCCTGATGGAACTTCAATTTTTTAATTTCACACAAAAAAGAAGGTTTTAAACACATCAGTGGGCTGTGAGGTTGTTTATTAAGAGAGGTGAAGGTTAACTTGAAGCTTTACAATCCCCTTCTTTTGTGTTTTATATATAATTACATATCCAGGTAGACCATTGCTGTCATTCATGTGCACCAGGAACCTTGCTCCAAAAGCCCATCAGCTTTCATGTAAAGTGTGGAGATGTTTAATAATATATCCATTCAGTGCTAACACACGTGGATAAATCATTTCACAGTATAGCTTTTGTCTTGAGGGTCTGGAGAATAGATTGTTTAGTGCAGAGGAGCCCACAGACAAAGTGACAAAGGGAAACAGAAAGGGGTGCAGGGTGACCAGTAGGGGGCACTGTGACTGTCATTATGAATGAAATCAGACAACACTCCTCTGGTAGGTACTGGAGTCATGCTCTCCACTTCATTTTTAATGTATTAAAGTAACATGTGTCACATTGTTTGATCTTTTTTCCTGTAAATGCATCATTTTCTCAAAACTTGTTTTTCTTTACCTCAAATCCAAAATGACCTTTTAAAGCCGTTTCTACTCTAGATCAGTGGATCCTGCTCCCTGAGGGCCTCTATCCTTTATGTTTTAGATGTTTCTTTTCTCCAACACACCTGATTTAATTTTCTGAGTAATTCACTAGATTCTGTGGAACTTGAGGACCTGCTAAACCGGTGATTAAGCTATTATTAAATCATCTTTACCAGGAATGGATGCATATTTAATCCTGGTCCTTATACCCTACATGTTTTAGTTGCTCCAACACACCTGATTTAATTAGCAGGTCCTCAAGTTAATCACCCACTAATTCAAATCAGGTGTGTTGGAGCAGAGAAGCCTCTTTATTAGTGGTCATATTTAAGCAGGGCTAATCTACAGTAAGTTACCATTTTTTGCACATTATTTCATATTTAAGCCTTCAACAGTTTGTGTTTTTGCCTTTGAAAGTATTGATTATTGTCTATTTCTTTATTATTTTTGTGTTTTGTTTATCTTTTTGGCTTGTTAAATGTTTTTGAAGGAATGTCAAGAATAAGCTAAATAAAAGATCTCATCTCAAATAAATAAGAAATAAGAGATGTATTTTCCTGTATGGTGGTTCAGATCTTCTGAAGTGGGGTTTTTGTGGAGAGGTTATGAACAATTAATATCTTTTCAGCATTAACTCTTTGCAAAAACAGATTAATTCAGACCAGATTGATGAGCTAAGGGCTAGTCACAGAGGTGTTAATGTGGTTGTTTTAGGAGAAGTGTTTTACTAGAAAACATGAAAACGTCATTCCTGTTAAACACAGGAGAGACCGAGTGATGAAGAAAGAATGTGGAAATCTGTAGTTATTTTTGCTGATTTCAAACATTTAGTGAATCCAAATAAATTATTTTAAAAAACTTGCGTTGACCTTCTCCAGGAATGCTTTCAGTTCATCCTCCCAGCGCTGCCGCACGCCATCGACCTCCTCCGGGACGCAGTGGTGAAGGTAAAAGAGGCAGCAGACGAGCTGGAGGACCTGCCTTCACCACCGCCGCCCCTTTCACCGCCTCCCAACAGTTCGCCACGCCGACAAACAGAAGACAAAGGTGTGCAGTGCGAGGAGGAGGATGAGGAGAAGAAGGACAGCGGCGTGGCGTCCACCGAGGACAGCTCCTCCTCCCACATCACCGCCGCATCCATTGCTGCCAAGGTACAGATGAGAGGGCAGGTCATTGTTTCATTTGTTCATTTCAGTCATTCTAAGGTCACTTCATGTATTTTTTTTATTGTTGTTCTTTGTTATTCTAATTTATTTACTAAATAAACTAATTTTAGATCAAAAGTAAAGTTTTAAATCTGAGTTGCAGTGGATATAAAGTCTAATGATCATACTCCTCAGTAGGAGGGGCTTTAGTCCTGCACCTTTTAAATCTTCAAATAACCCTTAACCTTTAAATCCTGATGAAATAAAAGAAAATTATATCTTTAAAAATTGAAATCATTGTGTTGTCTTAATAAAACAGTTATTACATGTAACCTGTAATACTGAGATCATCCACCAGATGGCAGAAGACACTTAGGATTTAACACAGTTGATAGGAAAGTACTAATGCTGTTAATGAAATAGAGTTTAAAGAGACCTAAAACTGACAAATCAAAAATGATACAGTAAAAATTATAGCGTTATGTCCGTCCTGTCAACTGCTAGTCAAATATTTTAAGATGGCCAGCGAGGACACCTAGTGGCCCAGTGGGGAACAATCATTAGAATAATAGATAGACTTTTTTTTAATGAAAAAAACATGAAATGCTAAATTTTCCTAATCAGGCTCTGTTCTAACAGCTTGTGAAGAGTTAATCCAGACTGAAGGGAACTAATGTTGCAGAGTAAAAATCAAAAATCTAGATGTAATTTGTTTTTTTTTTAAATATTCAATCAATATTAGACATTTGACTAGCTTTCTGTTTGTATGGTTGTTGAATGTGTTACAACTACTTGGACTTGAATCTTCATAAATATTTTGATGTCCTCATCCTCATTAGTGTGTCCTGTGCGCTCACGTATCACATCAAGTCCTGGATGTCTTCCTCCTAATCCTGACTTTAGTGCATGCTGTTGTTTTATCTGCTGTCACCTTTAACACAGTGTGTACTTAAATGAATGTTCTGAGTTGTGCTCTCTCATTGCTGTGTGAGTGTGTCCATGCCCTTCATCGTGTCCTGTCGTGTCTGCAGCGTGGACCCTACTTTATGGCTCTGTTGTCATGGTAACATCCCACCTCATTGTCCAGTCACAGATAAATATTGGTAAGGCTCCACCACTCAAAACCTCAACCACCCTTGACATCATTTTCCATCAACATATCATGTTTTTGAGTTTGTCTTCACCTTGTTCTGCTTTGCTCCTTCACACAAAAGAGTCTTCGTTATTTGTATTATGGGATTTTATGGTTTTGTATTTTTATAAAAGTGTGTCTGCATATATTTTTGTGTGTTTGCATGTGTGATGTCAGATCCCAGACTCCATTATTTCACGGGGTGTGCAGGTGTTGCCCAGGGATGCAGCTTCTCTCAGCACCACGCCGTCAGAGTCACCCCGCGCCCAGGCCACCTCCCGCCTCTCTACTGCTTCATGTCCCACACCCAAAGTGAGTCACACACACACACACACACACACACACACACACACACACAAATCACATGATAGCTGGAGAGACTTTTCTTTTTCAAAGGTCTTGATTTTTATAAATTTGTACTTTTTACTACCAAAAAGAAGCACATTTCTATGTGTTTGTGTGCTTTTGTCTGTTTATCGAGACAGCAGGTTGTGGTTCACTTCTTTCTATCGTATGCTTTGTCTGACATGGCTTTCATTGCTTTTTATCCACACATATTCCTAATATTCCTCTAATTGTGTCATTGTTTATCTGAGGATGCAAACAATTCTTTATGAAAAGAAGAAGCTGTCTCATAAAATATCAAAGTATCCTGTTGTGTTCTAACCAATCTCTCTTAAAGGTTTTTAAAAACATCAAATGCTGTCAAGTCTCTCTCTCTCAGTCTTCTGCTCTCTTTCACTTCATCTGTCTGTCAGTGTCATGTCTCCATGTGCCTTCTGGACAGCAGGCAGGTGCCATGGGAATGGAGGATAGGGTTGCCATGGGAACAAAAGGATGGGATTTTAAAACAGGATGGAGTGAGTGAGTGCATAGATGGGTCAAGCAACGAAGAAGAGAGCACTCTGTCTTCTGCAGAGCCATGTTTAGTTGTTTATAATGAAAGGTCGTAGACAATATTCCTCCACGGTGTATTATTTTAAAGGTCTGGTTGGAAATGTAGATATTTATTTAAAAGTTCATCCAGTCAGGATGATGGACAGAGAAGGGGTGAAATTTATTTTTTATAGTCTTTCTTTTTTTTTTTTTTTTTGCTTTGTCTTGATTTAGAAATTATTTGGAAATTGATGCAAAGTGGCAAATTGTATTCTCGCCTTTGAAATAATCATATCTGGATGGATGGATGGATGGATGGATGGATGGATGGATGGATGGATGGATGGATGGATGGATGGATGGATGGATGAACCTCCAGTGCCTAAAAGTGAAGCTATAATATCTCGTTTACAGGCGCTGCCATATTGTATTTCTGGAGCCAGAGTTTGATCCATCCTACCTCTCCACACACAGTCATGGTCTTTATTTTAAAATTAGACAACTAATTACAGTTAAACGTATTAGAAAAATGTATGTTTGAATGTGCAGCATCAAGGTAAGAACTATTAACAGGAGTCAGCACCTGGAAACTATTATCTGAGGTGTTTTTTAATGTTTTAGTCGAGAAAAACGTATTTACACGGAGGAGGCGGGGCTTAAAACTTGCCTCCATCAGCTACTTGATTCAGTTTTAGCTTTGATCACATCTCATATCGAGTTAGAGTTGGAGGAATGCTTTAACCTCAGCTGAAGTACTGCGTGTGGAGCTGTAAATAATTGGACAGCTTGAATGCTGCTGCTGGCTTCAGTGATGGAGTAAGGTCGTCCTTGCTTACCTTTCCTTTCCCTCAACATGTACACGTCTTTTTAAAAATCTTCATTAGCTCCACCTCTCGCCATCACAAGTCAACCACATGAGGCAGGTTTGTTGTTTGAGCACATGGAATAAAACACTAGACAGATCAAGCTGCCATATGTTCTTTAAAATTCCCTCTTTGTAAGCATCTGCCTATGGTGTGTGCACAGTGTTCCTAAAGCCAGAATGTTTCTGTTCACTGATGCTTCTTATCCGTCGTCGGTGTAGGTTGTGCTAGTTTGTTTAGTTGTCGGCATCGGTTTCTGGTGGCTTCCAGAGGAGACGTGTTTCCTGCAGCTATCTCTGCCATTTTCACAGAGCAGGTCAATTCAGCGCTCTCATAACAAATAAAAACACACACCAACTCTGAATCAGCTGTTTGTGTGTTTGGAGGCTTTGTGCTAGCAAAATAAAGGTGGATTTTATTTAGCATCAAATCACAGTTCATGCATAAGTTTAGCCTGCACCTTGTCACTTTCAGGCTAAAACCTCATATCTCAATTTTCTATCATTTTCATGTTTTAACATAAATCATCTTTCACATCTATCAGTGCTTTTATGGATGACTTTTCAAAAGAAAAAGAAAAGCAGTGATATATGTAAAGGTTGCATGTGACCAATCAGCTCTGTTGTTGCTCAGTTCAGGATTAAAACTGAGTGAGAGAAGAACACACACTCACAACTGATGTCCACGTCTGTCTATATGCACACAAACACACACACACACACACACACACACACACACACACACACACACACACACACACACACACACACACACACAGAGTAAGTCTGCACTCACAAATCCTTCCTTAAGGGAGAAAGTGTGTCTCTGTCTGACATGATGCACCACAAACCAACAAGTACAGTAGAAACCAAAAGACGACAAACTGAGCAGCTCAACATCTCATGTTACCAGATTTACTTTCTCTGATCCTATCACTTTTACTTCTCCACACACAGATGGACACACACACACACACGACAGAGAGAGTCGTTGTGCCGTTCCACTCTGGTGAGCATTTAGTACAGTTATGTAATGTTGAGTTTGGATTAATGAAGCATATGGGAGATCAGGCTCTGACTCAAAGTGTTTGTTTTTGATTTTTGTCTCATGTTTCTGCTTTTATTAGAGTCATTTGAGGGTTTTTTTTATGAATTCACTGAGATGAAAATCACAGAAATCTCGTCTTTATGTGTTTTTAAGGAGGGCTTGTGTTTAAAATGTAAGGATTGGTTTTTGGTTCCACGTCTAAATTAATTTTTCAAGTCGAGAAAGTGAGAGATAAAGTTGTCTTTTTCTTTTCAAACTCTTTATTTACACCTATTTGCTGTTATGTGATGATTTTTTACAAGTAGTCCTGAGTGAACGCTAAATAAACTGTTGAGGGAAACTTTGCACAAAAATCAAGTTTTTCTTTGTTTTTTCATTTGCATTATTAGATTTAGCTTCAACATTTAAATTTGTAAAACAGCCTTGGCAGTGATGTAGAAGTTGGTTAAAGAGTCACAGAAATATTTTTAGAGGAAAAAAGTAGATTTGAAATGAAATTTTCTGTAATTTGGGAACTGTGTTATTTGTTGGGCATTTTTTGTCATCTTTGATTTCGTGCTTGTGCCAGTAGGTCATGCATAAGTTTAGGAATTAACTCTAGGATTTGGAAAATAGCCTGGTCTGTTTCTTCTTTAGTTTTTTAAAATCCTAAAGCATCTCTTCACAAAAAAAAAACTTTTAACTGCCCTAAAGTCCACAAACACTCTGCTTTAATGATAAGTTATATTTATAGCTGCAACATTATTAATGATCTAACATCTCATCAACTTGACAACTTCTTTTCTGTTTTTATGACAATATTTGATGCTTCCACTCAGTAATTCCTCCTCGGTGCAGACTCCTACCGGTGCACATGCTGCAGAGGACAAAGCTTCGTTTTGCTCAGGTCTGATTGTATTTTGTTTGATTAACGGTTTTGGCTTCAGAGCCAAGGTTGGAGCTTATGGAAATCCTGTCCTCCGCCTTCATTGAAATGTAGGAAATGACTAACAGCAGGACTGTAAGAGGCCATTCATGCCACTTCCATAACCTTCATCCTGAACAGCTTTTTGGTGCCACAATTCATCCCTTCCATTCTGTCTTCTGAAGCTTTGCTGCAGAAAGATGGAACTGATCTGTTTTAGTCACAAATTGTTCATAAAACAAATGTTGAGCTGGTCCAGGCTGGTAAGTCGGTTCAGTAACATGCAGCTGTTAGGTGACTTCAGGAAAACATCCTCTTAAGTACAAAGATTCTTCTAAAGTCTTGACGATTGAGCAGCATAGTAATCTGGCTCTCAAGAGTTTGACTCCAGTCAAAACAAATGTTTGTCTGAGTCATGTTTGTCTGGGACGAGGATGAGAAACCACTACCCACTCAGCTTGGCTCAGGCGCTATCTGCGCACAGATCACAGAATCATCACTTCTAAATAAACAGTGACGGAGGATCATTGACTAAGTGAGGTGATCTGACAGAAGGAGATGAATGATTTATGTCCTGGCTGGAAGCAAAAGCACCACTACAAGGTCAGCACAGCCAGCTGTAGTGTGACAGATCAATGATCTGCCAGCTGGTATGGGAGGCTTCTGGTCCTCTGTCCCAGAATAGAGCAGGAATCATGACTCCGTAATCTGTACTTATCACTGTCTAAGCTTAGATTAACCAGCCTGTTTTGTCCTGTAACAACAGGCCGTGTTATATGTTAAACATATCCAACCTTTCAGGCCAAAATGTTGAACTTGCATGATTTTATGTTGGGAAATGGAGTTTTTTTAAATACACCCAGACTCCTGCATTAAAAAGTCTTTGCTAAAATCTGTACAGTGATTCATGATATTTCGCTAAGAGACAAAGAGGTTAGTTCAAGCCAAAACTGAAGCAAACATGTTGCAAAATGTGTAACCCTCAGAATATGTGATGGGACCAGATCAGAGCTCTGTAAAACTGAGTGACTCCAAAAGGTAATCAGCTATAGATGCTCATCCAATAAAGAGTTTCTGAGAGTTTCATGAAAATCCATTCTGTGATTCCAGATCAATGTTGCTAAAAGACAAACAAACACACAAATGCAGGCTAAACAAAATTATCTCATAAGAAAATTCAAACCTGTGATGAGAATAAAGTGTAAAGAATCAGGAAGTCACCTCCTCACATTGCATTCAACGTTTTTGGGTTATTTTACCTCTTAGACACAATCTTGAACGTTTCTCTGTTAAGTGATTTTAAGATTACAAAACCAAGAGCGTAATCAAGTGAACGAGGTGACAAAAATCACATTTCCATGGTGACTGAGATTCTGGTAGGTTTGTTGACTTGCTCAACTTAATTTGACATCTGCTGCTGTTCAGGACTTTACAACAGCCTAAATAACTAATGTTAAAGTGAATTCAAGCCAAAAGACAGGAATGAGGTGCCTCATTATTTACACTGTAAAACACACGGTTGAATTAACAAACTGAATCAACAAGCAGGAGGACAAGGGTTTGTTTTCTAGGGCTGTTCTTCAACAGTTTTTTCAAAAAATAGTATTTTGGCTTTTTTCTCAACACATGCTTCTTGTTTTTCTTCACATGGCACGAGTCCTCCGTGGTAGAAAACAATCAAACAGAAGACTGTTACATCACCTGATGTTTTTCTTCCCTTTTTACCTGTTGCAGAGTGTTACTTTCCAGTGTTTTGGGTTTTATTCCGCTGTAGAAACAGAAACACTAGATAAGACTTGTTATATGACTTTGTCATCTCCTGAGATTATTCATGTTTGTTTGGGGTTTTTTTTTTCTACCTGGCAGTTTTAACTGTTGATTCATCGCTGTGGTCTGTGTGTCCTCAGCTAAGGCAGCTACTAGATATGTGTTATTGTCCTCCTCCGGTGCAGTAAAGCTCGTAAAAGTGACTTCTCATCTCCTTGCCCGCTGAAGGTGCAGAGGATTTATGATGTAGTGAGTGAGAATAAAGAAAGGGAGAGAAAAAAGAAAGGAGTGTGAGTGAGTGAAAGAGAGAGGAAGGGAAAGGGACATAATAAGGGGAGGTGGGGAATGGATGAGCAACCTGCACACAGACACTGTGGCTAACTTGGCCTGCAGCGTGCGTGCGTGCGTGCGTGCGTGTGTGTGTGTGTGTTTTCATTTAGTATCAGCTCTCTTAAGCCTCCGTTACTTCAAATATTAAACAGAAATAAGTTTGTAAAACACTCCTCTTCATCAAAACACACTCGGAGTCTTCACCACACACACTCACAAACCTCCATCAGCCATGTGTGTGTGATGTAGCGCACAGCACCATATGTGCAGCTATATACCCTCCTCCTCTTCCTCCTCTTTTTCCTCATCATCATTTTTTTTGTTTTCCTCGCTTTCACTCTCTTGTGCGTCCTTCTCGATCCAGCCTTCCCTTCTTCGTTCTCACTCTCTTGCTCACCCATCCTCCCTCTCACAGAGTGTGTGAAAGTGTGTGTGTGTGTGTGTGTGTGTGTGTGTGTGTGTGCATGTGCTGGGGAGTTCATTCTGTTTCGACTCCAGGCAGAGGATGGTAAGTAATGTCTTTCCTTCTGCAAATCAGAGAGAATGTTTACAGGTTTGGAGTGCAGACTCTGGGTTTGTGTTATTAGCTGTGTGGACATAAAGTGTGTGTGTGTGTGTGTGTGTGTGTGTGTGTTTTGTAAGCATCATTTCTGCTCCTCCACATGTATTTGTGCGTGATGATGATGCCTGATGGAGGTACGGTGTTGAGTTTAGGGGGGTTTGGAGCAGTGGGACTGTTGAGCAGCTATCAGTGTGCTGCAGACTCAGGAAAAGACCTGAAGTTGTTCCAGCAGTGTTAGAAGGTAGCAGACATGGTTACATAAAGACAGGATGATGATGCAACCATTGTGTCCATTTAGCTGCCGCTTTTATCCAATGAACCTGACAAACAGGAAACAAGAGACCTCTTGATCCCGCTGCTGTGTCTTTGTCCCTGAAGGCAACAAATGCTGCCTTCGAGGCACTAACGGCTCAGCTGCAGCTCTACTGTAAATGGAAATGAGGGCAGTACAGATGGAGAAGTGTGGAAGCAGCACCATCAAAATCCACGGTGGGCTTTAAACAGCTGACAAGGAGAGACATGAGGATAGTAATGTACAGGATCACTCAGTGTGTGAGGAACAGAAAGCTCGTTTTGCATGTTTGATCTACTTATTTGACAGAAAAACATTTGATTTTTAAAAGGAGATTTTGCGGAGATCCATTATTTCTTGCTTCTTAGAGCTGCAGTAGAAACCTGTGAATGTTTTGTGTTAGATTTCTCTGACAGCAGTGGGATGTAGCACCACCGTTAAAAAAACAACAAGCATAACACTTGAATTTGTCGTTAAGCTAAAAATGATGGCAAAGACGCAACTAGAAGCCCGTTGAGTGTGTTTCTTTAGGTGTGTATCTCACAAATCACTGGAGAGATTTTAATGAAACTCTCTTTAATGTGTAGATCTACAACTTATTAACTTTACAATCAACTCAATTCAAGCTGATCAACATTGGCAAACACAAAAATGACTCAGTCACCTTTTTAGATATTGAAATTAGCTGTAGCACAACCTGCTATTTTGTCACATTTTCCAACAGGACTTCTAATCAGAAATGCTCAAAAAAATCTGGCTCATGGAATGCACTGTGAATTCAACACAATAAAAAAAATCCTACATTTTTCCCAGACCTTAAACTCATCAATGCTAAGTGCTAATTCATGCTAGCAATAACAGAGCTTTAAAGGCACACTATGTAACTTTTTCATATTTTTAAATCCTTTCCTTGAGCCAGTATGTGCTAATCTGACTCTTTAGGGTTCATGAAAAGTCACTTAGTCCCATCTGCTGCTTGTGTCCAGAATACCGCGTTTGCAACTTCTGAGTCTCTGTTTCGGTGCCCTGAAGTCTCACAAAGTCACGAGAGTTAGGCTAACCCAATGTGGCTAGCTGATATGCTAGCTCCGGAGTGTTTTTAGCTCATGATTCCTGCATTTTTCCCATCTCTC